>JABFQC010002315.1:0-16484 GCA_022817085.1 Psilanteris sp. ZL-2020
GTTGCGGGGGGCTCCGCCCCCCAACCCCCCCTCATGTAAAAATTTAGCCAATCCCAAGACGCGAGGTTCTACGGGGCCCCAGTATCGTATTTTCCTGGCCTGTCTCCAAAACTAGCGTTAAACATATACATTCGTTTGAGGACATTCGTTTGAATCCAAACCCGAGTCAAAATTTTAAGCCTCCTTTCAACCTCGAAGAAGCGTGGAAATTTGTTTTAATTTCAGCCTTCCTTCAACCTCGAGAATTGCAGAAATGTCCATTTTCACTAAATTATTTTCACTAAAACTTTTAAACGTATCGTTTTAACTGTGAATGCTGTATTCTGAAATATAATTAAATATACACTTATTAAGGAAAAGGAAAGGGGAGAATATTTAATTCAAAATTAAAATGATCTGTTTAAAGATTTTAATGGCAATAATTTGAGCCTCCTTTTATTCTCGAAATGTGCGGAATTAAATTTTCCACACTTTTTGACTTAGAAAGGAGGCTTAAAATTCTGACTCGGAAATATTCCATCCAACAATCTGGATTGTCAAAGATTGTAAAATGAATGTTATTTGAAATAACATATTGAACATAACCTACAATTTTGACAATTTTTACCATTGAGTTGAGCTGTTTATTCAACTCGGCTATTTGTAGTTTAACAATCTAATTTTTATATCTAGATTGTGAATTTAGCAATCTTTTCTCTCACTGTATCGCGCGCGCTTCTACGTGGGCGTTTAAGCTCGCAACAACGTGCTATCGACTTCGCACATGAGTGCTTCGGGGACAAAAGATGTAGCGCGCGTACCCGAGGGGTTCCACTTCGGGATGATTCATCTAATCATAGAAGACCGGGGGAAGGACATTACGCCAGTCGTCTGCGACGACCTAGGAACCGTTCGGAGACTTGGGCTTGATTGGACCCGCGATGCATCATGGCATCCGCAGACGAGTATAATTCCGCGAGTAAAAACCGGCATCGCAGGAGTATAAATGGAGCCAATTAAAAGTTTCCAACGACTGAACACGTCCGTCAATCAAACGGGAAATTTTCATCGTTATTGACACACGATCCATGTGAGAACGGATAAGAGGCGGTGTTGCGCGTTAAGTATCTCGCTCGCAAATTATTAAGATGCTCCCGCGCGGGACCAGAGAGAGAGAGAGGGGGGGGGGGATTTTTAATTGAAGTACTTGATTACACGTTCGAGATACGAGGGCGCGGGTTGCTCTTATTCTGCGTCGAACCCGAGTTAATTCTGGATCAGAAGCAGAAGTAGAAATTAGCGCAGAAGTCGTGTTTCAGCGGTGCAAAAGGTCGGACGAACAATTACGGTTTTGTGTTCGTGTATATTCAGTCGGGCGATTTCATAGTCAGGGAGAGATACGCGGCGGTAATGCGAACTATGAGCGAGTGACATTATAATGACCTTGCGCATGAGTAGAAGACACAAAAATGAAAGCAAGCGGGCACAAAACAAATGCACTTATGTCTAAGCGTACGCGAACTGTTCATTGAACAAAACGCTTTGTCGTCGGACTCGGTCGAAAGCCGGTGTAAGAGGGTCGCGCGCGGTTCAGGAACCGCAAAGTATATATAAAAGCAGAAATCGAACACCGTCGCTAAGAGTCGCTGGCGTATCGGCGATATGTGCCGCGCTGTGGCAGTTTTTGTCGGTGCGCTTCCGGTTACGGTATTTCGTGTTGTTTCAAAAGCGGATGTTTTATCGTTGTTGAAACAAGGAAAAGAGGAAAAATTGGCCAAAGCGGTAATTAGAATGTTGTCAATCGCGGTTTAAGAGCGCTGAAAATTCGATTCGAATTTTGTCATTCCGTGATTTTGTAAAGAATTGTCCTGTCACCGATCGTTTTTAATAGAAAGACGAATCCAGCTTCCGAATGAAAAGTCAAATTTATCTCTCGAATTCTAGTTGAAACCTCGATACGAATGACAATAAACGGTGACCCTGGTTGACCATTGGCTTTTTCAGGACGATTGTACTAAAAGCGAAATAAAGCATCGTCCTGATGGAACCGTATGAAATCTATTTGACGGAAGCAAAATGTTTCGTCGCGTGGCTCGGGACATAATTATTTCTTGCGCATACTTTGAGTTTCTTTCGGGCAAAGCATTTAGCGTAACTCGGCGCGCTAAAAATAGAGCTGAGAGTCCGTGACAAGAAAAGGGGCGTGTCTACGGAGAAATGACCTTGTCTGCTGAAAACAAAGCGCAACTGGAATTCGCGATCTAAATCACTACCTACTCCCGTCGGCTAGAATAATTTTATCCCAGAATTAAAATCATAAACGCGCCGCAATATTGGACGCGGTCATCAGTTTGCCGCGAGAAGGGACTCGACGCTCGGGCGCTATTATTTAACGAATACTGTAATTTCGTAAATTTCATGAAAAAAGAAGTAGTTATTTTAGTCGTAACGAAGCCGAGGCGAAGTGATCTTCTTAATTAGTCGAGGGTTTACTAGTCGCGATGTTGCATTAAGAAATGGGTTCGAAATTAGTCGAAAACTTTCGAGTTCTGAAACGTTCGGAATAAGAGAACGCGAATCATTTATTTTCATTTGATAAATGTTTAATCTGCGTTCGAATTTGCTCGGCAAATAGTACATAATACTCGTGTGTACAAGTACGCGCTGCATATGCCACAAAGCAGGTATTCATCGCTGAGTATTTTCGCTTGCTTTATCCGAGGTCAAAGTATTACGTTACTGCACGACGGCTCATTAACCAGACGCGCACGGCGCCTTTCCATATAGTCGTATCTTATCGCATCGTATCGAATTATTATTATTCACTGATCTGTTCTCGTCGACTCCGAAGAAACCATTTTATATCACCATGCATTATTCATAAAAGATTTCTGTTTTCAATATAATAATAATTATGTCTAATAATATAGAAAATAAGCCTTTTAAAATACGTTGGATATAATAAGACCGGGAAATTGATACATTACAATAAGTGTTTATTCTTCGCATTTTTTGCAAGTTTTTTTTCTGTTTTTGTACCGTGTAATGTATATTTCGACTTAACAACGTGGTATTAAATAAAAAAAGCGAATTTTAATTGATATCAGTTGAAGTTCAAGACTGGATCAATATTTGTTTGAATCAGTGGAATTATAATGGAATGGGTATTCTATTTTCAGATTAATGAATCGGACTAATGTATTTGCATAGATTATACATTTTTTGAATCGTTTCTACGGTTTTAAATGTCAACAAATTGATGATATGTTTCGTCAATTAAGGCGTCTGAAATCATCTGAAACATAGGGTACGTTTTGAACGAAAAAATATTATTATCTCGTATGTGATATAATATTAAATGATTCAACTATTTGGTCTATAATCCTTAGAACAATAAATTTAATAAAAACCATTAAAACTTGTATTAAATTCATGGTTCAATTTGACGATCCTTTGATGAAATTCTGTTAACCAAAACAAGTAATTATTTATTTACCAATGTATATATATATATAGGTTGCAATTAAATCTACTCAAATGGATTATTTTATCTCAAATGGATGTAAAGAGGACTAAACAAGATATAAATCAAATAAGTAAACGAAATAAAAAACGGCGTTGGAGTTAATTAATCCATTGGATTTCTGTTGTTGGAACTTTTGGTCACTGGCCAGTATTTGGTAGAAATTCGATACTTCGATCCGGATGCTTTGAAAACTTTTGGTTGGTAAGAAGAAAGTTCAATTTTTACTTTAGATGAAATGGTATTACTTTAACGAACGGTATATATATATATACACTGATCAGGAAAGAAAGCCACGACTCGAGACCAGGTTTATTAATACGCTATTCCTTCGCAATGCTATCAATTAAATTCGCCCGCGAGGATTCAATCATTACATTGATCTATTGTCTTCGAAAGATCCAATTCATTTTGACTTTCGAAATAATTCGTTGTCCTATTCCGGGACAAGTCGTACAACCGTGTTCATTAGACGGCGACACGTCCGACCTAAAGTCGATGAGAAAGTTTAATTTTGCTTTGATTATGCTGTTTTGGTTGCGTTAATCAACCACCTGTCGCGCTCATTTTGCTCACTGATTATTATACTTTTGAGATCCGATTCTATGTTAATGTTTTCTTTCGGCTTCCTCTTTTTTTTCTTCCAAAAAAACCCGCAAAGAAGAAAGAATACCAAAGCGAGTTCCCGACGCAGTCGAATTTACAGAGAAAAGGCGGAGTTTCGCCAAATAACGCAGATACAGAAACGCGAGTCTCCCGGAAATGCAAAATTACGGGGAATTCGAATTCCAAAAGCTGCAGCGCCGAAGTCTTAACCTACTTACTTGATTCGTATCGTGTATAGGCACTTACCTAGTTGTTACCTGTAACTTTCGTCTGCGCATATTGGTTAACATAAAACGTAACATTAGCCACAAAAGCGTTCGCGCAACGAACATACTATAAGTAGCGACTAAACAAGCTGCGCGGTTTAAATCGCCGGCTTTGCTTTCGTTTTCGCCGCGCGGCGCTTTTCCTTTAATTCCAACCGAATTTTTGCACGAACGCGATGAAGAAGTGGGTTTCGAAAATCCTGCAATCTAAATACTTACCATTCATTTTAGTTCTCTCATCGGCGATCCGTCGAATGCAAATAATCGGGTACCCAGCAGGACCTATACAAATGGCCTAATACTGTCCCAGTACTGGCACCAAAGTTGCCAGTACTATTATAATTATAAACCGACGTACACGCAGAGAATTATTTTGTTGATTCAACCAAATTTGTGTGTATTTAACCAAAATTTGGTTAAAATGTACCAAATATTTTGTAAATTTAACAAAATTTTGGTTGAATCAACAAAATGTTCTCTGCGTGTAGGCCCATTAATGTATCATCATTGGAATGATAATGTCGGCCCGGTACTGTTACCGTGTATATTACCAGTACTGGTTTCCGAACTTTTCAGTACTAGTTTTTATCTGACACATTATTCATTGTAAAAACAAGTGTTCTGAAAGTATTTTTCAAACGTTCCTATTTATTAAAGTGATCTTTAATACTAATGTTTGTATACATCCAAATAAAACGTTTTAAACGTTTTTAAAAAAATAAATGTATCAGAAGTTTCCAAAGTTTATTTTCACACGAAAAAGTAAACAAATATAAATAATGTAATTTTATAATAGGAAAGGAGCGTTTTATTCTAGATTGATTGGCCTAAAATTATTACCAGAAAATGTATTTTGATCTGTTTCAGACTGAATTATTTTTTAAATAATCGATTTTTATTTCTTACGTAATTTTTGACGTTTATTTACTTTTTTGTGTGAAAATAAATGTTGGAAATTTCTGATACATATTTTCTAGGGATACTTCATTTATTTGATGTAAAATTGTCATTTTTGTATAATTTATTTAAAACTACAATGGAAATAACATTTTTTTTGAGTGTTTAGTAATTTTTTGGATTTGTTTACGTTTTCGTGTGAAAATAAACGTTGGAAACTTCTGATACATAAAAATAACGCATATAAGCGTTCCAAAAAGCTTCAAAAACGTTTTCTATGGAACACTTCTTTTTACAGTCTTAGTATTGTATTAGACGATATAATACAAAGTGCCATGCCTGGCTCGACTCTGGCACTTTACTGGTTGTCAATTTTGACCAAATCTGGTTCAGCTCAGTTTTGCTGCCATTTCGGGTGTTAACCGTAGTGTGGCCAAAACTGGCACAAATCTGGTTGCTATAATCTGGTAATCAGTGCTGTGCCAGAATTGAGCATTAGTTTAATTCTGGCATAGTCCTGCTGAGTAGTTGAAAAATGTACGCCAAATTGATAGAAATGCTACTGAAACACGTGTCTTAAATTGGTACATTTTCATGCAAAATACATAAATAGTATCTAATAATAATACTCCATCTTTCTTATAACAGTGTCTTGAAATGAGACATTTTAGTAACGTCAATTTTACAACGAACGTACGGGGACAGACAAATCAGGCGTCTGAAATATTGCGCGTGTAAGACGCCGTGAAAAATCCTACCGAGGTCGGCGTGTTTATTGTAAAAGGTGTCGCAGTTTTCTTCTAATTAGGTGCTTACTTCTTTCGAAATGGGAAATTATTCATGCCTTTTATTCGGTTGAAGTTTTAATGAGTTGTTTTGCGTATAATGTTTATGAAGCGGGTGAAAAGGAAGGACAAACTGCAGGGCCGGTTTGAACTGAATTAATGAAGAATCTTGTATGCAAAAGTGCGGGCGAGCGTGAAATGGTCAGCGGAGAATAATTAGGGAAACTCTATCTGCCCGTTGGCCTCGCGCGCCGGCATTATATTCTTCGGATAAGTGCTTTTGATGTCAAAATAAGCATTATACTTTTGACACGGCCGTATCGGTGCATTCCATTTGGCAAAATGTTCCGACATCAAATACATTCGCAATCCCCGATTCATCCTATCTCCCGACGCATTAGCGCGAAATTTATGTCCGATACTCCCGAGCGGTAATTGTTTATCATGGCGCACTTAATAGCGCACATAACAGTTACAGTCATTATTTGATTTGTGCTTATCTATAAAAATTACGAAGCGATTGCGACCAAAGTAACCGAACTTACTGCGACGCGATAAACATTACTCATCGCGATGTATGCATTTGTTTTCATAACAATAACCAAGGTCGACGCAAGTAAACATTGTCGACGGTGTTTTTGTTGCGCGCCAAAATGTAAATATTTATTTCCTTGCCCTTCGACATGGTAATTCCGTGTTTGTTTCCTGAAATCAGCTCATCCCTCCATCGGAGTAGATGTTCTCATATGGATATAATCCGCGTAATAAAATCATTTCCAATGCATTAAAATATACGCAATTGACATGAATATTTATCTGTTTGCGATTTGCATTTAACGTTGACGTGGAAAACAAATTATATTATACGAACAGTTTATTATTACATCTGCCTATCGATTGCAAAGATCACACGAAATTAACAAATATATACACACACGTATATATATCCGTATAATAATGGAACGAGGGGCAAAGCAAATAACTGGCATTTTTACTACTCCGCGTTTATACAGTCCGCGCGATTAAGATTCCGTCTTGTGGTATCGTAAGAAATGTGCACTCCAAGTCCGCGGAGCAGTCATTTAGTTTTTGCCACGGCTTAACTGTTCTTTATGCGTTGCTTTGCGGATGCGTGTTTATTGATTTCGAGTGCTATCGGAAATTCAAATGAAATTGTTCGGTCGATTTTTACTTTCGTTACCGGGAGAGTCCTTTCGAGACGCATCTCAAAGTATATGCGCGCTTACTTATGCAAACCGGAGTACTTAGATTCTACGAATCTCGCAGTGTGTTAACTTCATTGTTCGAAAAGTAACGGTAACGTGTCTGAGTGAATGAACTTTGTTGTTATAGCTAAACGAGCGCATGCAATATTAAACAATACTGGCGTCTTAAAATTTTACTACTGCAGGGTTATTTCGAATGTTACTTTCAACGCTTTCGCTAAGTTGGAGTGTTTAATTATTTATTTTACAAATAGATTTGCGACGACTTAAAAGATATTTTAGAATCAACACTATGCTTTAAACAAGTGCGTTACGAATGCACAAAACAGACATACTATACTTCGCGAAGCAAAAAATGTAATGGGATTGTAAATTATAAAATTAACGCAGTCTCAGTTCGCGCGTTGAGTTTGATCTTTTCTGTTCGACGCAAACACAAAATTGCATTAGTTTATCGGCCATAGTAGGACATAATACACATTACAATGATGATAATTTATTAAATAATGAACAATTGTCATTGCAGTGGCTTCATTATTATAGTTTATGCATTATTTTTCGCATAATTTACGCAACTTTATAATGACGTATACCATTTCTCAAAGCCAAACGAGAAACACGAAATCCTATAATTATAAACAGAACTTCAAATTAATTTGATATCCTTTTGGTGATAAAACAAAATCGTCTTAAACGCGAATTGAAAAGTGAAACAAAGTAACTTGAAACAAACGCATATCGTAAAACAATGACATCGAATTAAGTTTCGTAATCAGATCAAATTGTTTATTATATTATATATAACAATAAGTAATAAATTAAGCAATTAATTAACTGCTTTCAGAATATCGCAGTCGTTTCCTCGGAATGCAAGATACAATCGTTTAACCGTTTTTTCTCCAACAAAAACACATCCTCGACTTACGACGCAGCACACAAATCTGACCGTCGAATTAAGAGATAATTATTCCATTCTATGGGGCTGCTCGAAACAAGAAAAAATAAAAAAATAACACAGACCAAATAACGACGTGTCAGTAATCACGATGGCGTATGGTATTCGAATTGGTGTTTGCAGGATTGGCGCGATGAATTTCAATAAACTCGTCGTCGAACTTGATTAACTTCGTTGAAACATTTGTCGAGGTTTATTATCTCGTCGCGCGTACTTTAATTTCCACGCAAACAGTTTAGGATCCGGAATTGGATGTAGGGAACGTTACGCGTGCATTTAGTGGATTCGCGACAATTCACGCGGTTGGGTTTATGACGAGCTCTCGGAACGTACAAATGATTGATTCCGATCCAGCAGAGCACAATAAATTAACCCATTTATTTCTGCGTCATTATTTTGCGATATACATATATATATAGAAATAGATATTCGTATATACGTTGCTCGCAAATTTAATTCTTTATCACTGTTATGGCGAATGACTCGGTCCATCGCGTTTTCCTTTCGCGGCAAGGAAACGGGGCTTTGATTGCCGAAAAGAAATTTCGCATCCCACAGCACTGAATATCACGCGCGAGTCATCATTCGAAGAGGTTAAACGCAATAAACGTTAGTTAGCATTCGCCGGCATATAAAATTGGCGGTGCAAAAAGCGGCGAAGAGAAAGCGTCGTGGCTGCTGAGAGCGATTGCGACCGATTTCATGTTGACCAAACTACTCCGAGGTCATTACGGTTTACCTCTCGCGCCGACTCTCGCGCGAGGCCAGATAAAAGTCGTTTCTTATAAAAGCTTTAACCGTGTGCTTTCGTTCTCGGAGGCAGACAGTAAAAATGATAGTAATCACTGCTGCAAGCACGCTGCTTGCGATTTCGCCATAACGAGTGAAATACTTGATCCTGTCAAGGGGAAGATTTATCACCGCGAACTTGATTTCGCGCAGTTATGGAATTTCATCAAAATTGATACCGTGACCGATCACGTTCATTACAAGTGCGATATTGATTCAAATCGCTTTAGCGGGATAAAAGAAATAATAAACATTAACGTTATATGTGTATAAATGATTTGCAATGATTCGTACACTGAAAAAAGTAATCTTACAAATTTGACCAAACTAGATGGTTAGAAACTTGTAAAAATATGTCAAATATTACACTGAGAAAAATGAAACATGAAAAATTACTGTTTATAATACTAATTTAGTGCCATATGGTACAAATCGTCAAAATTTACTGTTTTTAACAGAAAAAAATCAAGTTATTTACATAGATAATTACTGAATTGTAATAATATATTAATGTTAAAAACAGTAAATTTTTACCATTTGTATCATATGGCCCCAAATTAGTGTTATATACAGTAATTTTTCATGTTTCATTTTTCTCAGTGTGCCAAACAAATGATAAAAACATTGATACCGTCTAATGTTTATTTACATTTTTGCTCATTTTTCCTACTGTTACTATCTAGTTTGGTCAAATTTGTAAGATTATTTTTTTCAGTGTAATGGGTACCGATTGAATTGCAAATTGACGAATACGATGCGAATACGGATACCGTTTCTGTATTATTTATGTAATTATTATATACATATATACACGGAGAAAACATAAATTTAACATTTTACTATATAATAAATCAAAATTTTCTACATAAGTTTATATTCAACTTATTGTTGAATATATATATTTTAATATTATATATATTAATATTATATATTTATATTATATATTTCGCGCATTCAAAAGTTTAATACATTATATAGTAATTTTTATAATATTTTCAAGTATATCCTACTTTTGATGTATTATATAGTAAATAGTTGAATATATGATTTCTCCGTGTATATATTGCAATAATATTTAAAGACGTGACGTGTGCGCGCATCTGTAATGTGTACGTAGCACAGTTGTTAACATTATAGTAGAAATTGGATACGATTCGCCGCAATTTCGCCTATTATTATTATACTTCGATAATGGCATTTTTGTGCCGTTATTGCGCGCGTATATTAGCACTAATTGCGCGGGTACAAATTGAAACAAAAAGGGCACGGGTAAAATAGTTTGCGATAAATTCGATCGTCGCGTTTCATAATTCCACGCAAACCTGTTGCTCGAAACAAATTAATTTATTCGGTTCATTAGTTAGCTCGTTTTATGGACCGATAACAATTATTAAAAACTTGCTTTCCCAACCGTAATTGTAATTACCACTGTGAACCATAGATTAAGTGTTTGCGTTTTTTTCTTTCTGTTGCAGGTAAGGGAGTTCCGTCTCTGTTTGCGAGACATTCGATGCAAGTTCGAAGAATCTGCTTTATGAGACCGAGAGGACCCAACTGTAAACGTCAAGTAATTGTAAAGCGCCGATTTGACAAAAGAACCGACAGCTGTTGCCAGCTTTTGTGGCGTAAACTTTCGTTGCCGAACAAACGCGCGCGAAAGTGCAATGCGAGTCATGAAAGCTGCTCCTTACGCGTATATATTGGATTTCGAGCGAAAAAGCATATAACAAGTATTAAATATAAAAGAGAGAACGAAAACAAGAATATTCATAATTAACAATGGACGCGATCGTGGCTGTTGCGCCGCAAAAGTGCCATTATTTTTGCACGAAGTACCCGACGCGCGAAAGATACCGCAAAATAGCGGAAAAAGTTGTGTCGCGTGGGTGAATTCGAAAGGAAACGTCCGACTCGTCCACGTCGTTCACTATTTACGCGAAATTGTTCAAAGCCGAGAAACAGTCGCGTTACGTATTAAAGTATAGCCGAAATACGTCCCGGTAAAAACGTATAATTTATTGCCCAACCCGGAGATGTTTTAACTACGCTGAAAAAAAGATTTTCCTCGCGCGGCTTTAGCCTCGTCGCGAGTATACATTTTTGAACAAATCGTTCGGGAAGATTCGCTGCAAAATAAAAATCTCCACGCAAATCTAGGGGCGTTGCCGTACGAGGGGGTATTATTTCCTAATTATTAATTGTATTATAATCGCCGCTGTGGATTCTTACGCGGACATAATACTCATCGCAGGACGATTGGAATCGCGCGATAAAAATAAGTAGCAGTTTTGGTATTCGTGGCGGATGATTGCAATTGACTTAACGATCTTATTATCAGAGCATTTCGCTCCGGATTATATTTACCGTCACTATACGCGCATGTTGTTGTTTTCTGGAAATTGATCGGTTAATTTGTAATTAGTTGAAGAAAAACATTCGATCAAATGTGTAGTGTATAATGAAAACGGATATGATGTGTATTCATAGCTATATATGTTTATATAATATTATACTTATTAATAACGCATTCACGCATTTGTATCATTAATTCCTCAAATCCGCATGTCATCGTGTTTATAAGGAAAATATAATTTAAACATTTATCCAATACTTCTACAACATTCGACTCGTTACAGAACGTAATTACGGAATATAATAATTACACGGTCTAGTTTCAGCTAGAAATTCATACTCATATATAATATATATGATCGCGCGACGTAGCCGCGAATGGTGCTGCAATGTGAGACCAGCGACCAGAATTGTAACACGTATTACACGTAGATAACAGAAATTCATGAAACGCAACAACTTATACTCAATATCGCGATAGCTGAATGGATCGCGGGTATCAATTAAATGAAGATAATCTAATAATTGTATCACACGGGCGTTGAGTGCGGAGCGAATCGCATTACGCGCGTTACACGAATGTTCGCGTCGAACGGCGCGCGTCACCAAATTTATATTTTAATATTAAAACGCGCGATGTACCCAAACGATCGAGTCACGAATCGAGATCGGCCAAATCCGCGCCAGACTTCGTATACGCAATCGTTTTGACTCACATCAGGACTATGCCAGAGTTAAACAAATGGCCTAGTTCTGGCACAGCACTGGTTACCAGAGTATGGCAACCATGTTTGTGCCAGTATTGGCCAAACTACTGTTAACAAAAAGAATAGCAGCGAAAGTTAGATGAACCAGACTTGATCAAAATTGACAGCCATTAAAGTGCCAGAGTTGAGCCGGGCATGGCACTTTGCACTGAAAAAAAATGATATTACAAATTTGACCAAACTAGATAATAAAAGGAGGGAAAGTGAGCAAAAATGTAAATAAACATGAGACAAATCATGATATTTACTAATTATTTGGTAATATTTGACATATTTTTACAATTTTCTGACCGTAATATTATTTAAATTGTTGTCCATTTTTCCTACTTTTATTATCTAGTTTGATCAAATTTGTATGATTATTTTTTTCAGTGTGCATTATATAGACTAATACAATACTAATAACGTGTATTAAAAAGTTCTAAAAAGTTCGGAAACCAGTACTGGTAGAATACTGGTAACAATACTGGGCCTACGTCGGTTTACAATTATAATAGTACTGGCAACTTTGGTGCGAGTACTGGGACAATATTGGGCCATTTGTATTTGTCATGCTAGCCGTGTATTCTCTCTTAAGAGACAACTGCGCGGGTTTAATATGATCGCCGTTGCGCCGATACTCGCTCTAATTAATTTCCCGATTCTATTGCGAAATTCGGCGTGGCAACAGCTGCTTATCGCCCAAAACGCCATCAAAGTGCCGTTCCGATTGGTCTCCAAATGTTCGCTTTGCTGAATTATATAATAAGGGCTCCGACGGCACGTTGACAAACTTTTTCATAGCCCCTTTTCGCCCCCGAGACTTCGGACATCGGAATCGCATAAATAATTTCATCGTCAACTCGACTCGCTGCTTCATCCGCGAGTTCGCAATTTCGCATTTATGGCATCCACTTTTTCAGCTAACTTATTATGCAATCTTGCGCTTTTATTGTTGTTTGCATTTCTGAATTATACATCCGCGGTTTGTTTGAATTTTAGATGCACATTTTATGTGTTTCCTATTGAACCGAGATCAATTGTCTAATATTTTGATATAAATTAAGAAAATAAGAAATTCATTCTGTTTGTAAGGAACTCAACAATGCATGTACTTCTGCCGTTCGTATGCTCGCGTGTATTGATCAGAGTAAATAAGAAATATCTTGATGTGAAAACTATGTCAATTCTCTTTTAAAAAGCTTTGGAAAAACGGTTTTATGTTTATTATTATATAACCATATTTTGCGTGCACAAATAAAATATCGAATTTCAAAATTCCACTTCATCCCTGGATATTTAATGGAACGTACTTTATTTCAATAATATATATGCGTGTATGTATAATATATATATATCTACGTATATATTTGCACCTAATAGGTTTCCGTCGTTCGTGAATTTTGACGCAGCTATATGTGCCTCTATAATTACCTTCATTGCCCAAGACAATGTCGAGACTATGCTCTAAACTAGGCAAATTCGTCTGAGTTATATTTAATTAAGCTGCGCTAAAGCAATTAGACACGGATGAATGTGTACTATAATTTGGCAATACCTCGATTAGAATTATTAAGTATTCATCATTGATTTAGTGCATTTGGTAAACACGCGTGGCTTGTGACTTTGTTAGCAAAATTAGTGCCGCCGCACTAATTGACTTTGGCTTTAAAAATGACTATATTTATGGCTGTATTTATGTTTATAAAATATATATCACATCGAAACTGGATGCAAATTAATCACCAAGTTTTCACCGCAGCTTCGTGGTGAAGCCGCGTGTACTGCGTGTGTGAAAACGGCGAACGTTCTGCGAAACTGAGTGTTTATCTATCTTGGTTTGCTGCGCCATGACGCACCCCGTTGAGAAAAAAGTTCTTTACCACCCTTGGGGTCGTCTTTGTAATATAAATGTCACACGCCAGTGTGCCCCGACGAGAGTTCTTTGACCCAAATGGTGGAAAACGTGGTCCAGTTGTTCCGCGCGTTTTATCCTGTAAAACACTACCGGTGCGCGTAACTTTGAAAGACATTTTTCGGTTCAATTTCAAGGTCAAAGGTGTCGTGTGTTCTGTGTCACGGTTTGAGTCCATCTGTCATTATAGCTGCTAACACGGGGATTATACTTTACATAATTTCGATGTTTGTATTGATATAATGGATATTTGTGGAACTTAATTTATTTATTATACTTAGAGGAAAATCCAGTTCGACGTTATGAGAATGTTATTAATCACGAGGTATTGATTGTACAAAATAATGGCGATCCGAAATTCGATTTGTATTATTCCGTGAAAAGTAAGTTATTCTTAAACTCTCCCGGTTCCTCGGATCTTTATATACTTCCGAACGAAAAACGACGCATATATATACGTCAAATAAAAGCATATTCAGAAGAATCTAAATATTGTCATTCAATTAATGTTGCGAGATGATTTTGCCTATCCGTCTCCTAATATCAAATTTATTTAAAACTTCGTATAACACCATTGAAATCGATGTTTATGTTAATAACGTTTCGTTCGCATTAATTTCGTTTAATAATATAAAATAAATCCCGACATTGCGGCGCATTTTTCATATACGAATGTGAATTAATTAGGACGTACACGTGCAGTTGATTAAAGGATTTTATACAAATTGAAAAGCGCATTATGCGAGTATAAATTCGGTTAATTAAATTCCAAAAGATTGCAAATTAAAAATGTGACGAAAAAGTGCGAATCGTTAGTTTTATTGACACCTAACGCGGGACCGAGTATCGCAAATAAGTGAAAGAACCGCCCGACGGACGCACCGATTAAAATGTACAATATACAAAATTGGAAACGTAACAACGAATGATAAAAGGCTCGCGGAAAGTAGTTATCACGGATTATTATTAATACGCGCGGTGGTTAGAACGAATTCGATTCAATACAAATTTGCAGCGAGATAACACGATCGAATTATAACTCAGATAGCGAGAACTGGAGAGATAAAGCAAAATTTAGATGCGAGTTAACGAGGATTCCATTTGAGATTAGATCGAGACTAATTGAGCGAGATAAGAGCGGGATCGATGTTTTAGCAACAGCAGATAAAAGCGCCGGAATAGATCGAACCCGGAGCGAGGGTCTGCGCGTTCAATCAAATTATTCGTATTGGTGGATGGGAATTATGGTATATCTCGAAATATAAATCCTCCTTACGTCGCCACTGGCTGTGTCACACGAGCTCCTCCGAGTGCACGTGTTTTCAGCGCGCAATGCTATTTTGTCACGGATCGAATGCCTGGCACGTCACGTTACTGATCCTCCCTCGCTCGCGCTCCCTTTAGCATTCCGTTTGAGTCGATTTCTTTCAACTACAACTTTGCTGCGACACAACGTCTGATCGTTGCGTGCACCGGCGCGACTGCGTTAAGGAAAAAAGGGACGCACGCGTGCACCGTTCAATCAACTTTGTCCCCGTATATACCGCTCGCACAAAGAACAGAATTATCTCGCGCAACGGCCGCCGATGTGCAGAGTTGACGCGAACGCAAGTCGCGGTGTGGTCCTCGTCGCTTTTCTAATATAATTTGCCTCTCGTATATAAATTAAGCCGTATATTGCATAACAAATAAGCCCGCGTTATACACGCGGGTGCCATTTTTCTCAGACAACGCTGCGTTTGGCGTTCTTAAACGATCATCAAAAACGGTTTATTCGCAATGAAAATTTCATTTGCGTCAGACTCGGGAATCATTGAACGTGTGTATATATCTATATATACTCATATATAAAACCTTATTCCGAAGCGCGGCTCCTTCGCGGACTCTTCTTCAACGGTATGAATATTAAGCCCGCGATGCTCTGTTGGCGCAATAAATTGACCGTTTTAAAACGGTACGTTGCAAGTCCAAAGGGACAAAGGGTAATCAAATAACGATTCCTATTCCTTAAGCGGTTGCGAAGAAACAAGATTAGCCTTATCGAATCGGAAGACAGTGGCGTTGGCTGCGACCGCTCGTGGCAGAATTATGGTCGTCGTTTTTCTCGATGCGAAGACAGGTGCTAAGATAGAAACAAAGGGAGAAGATCAGAAGAAGAAATGTGAGAACAATGCATCACTTAAAAAAGAACGTATCTGCCGCGCGAAGGGGGGGGGGGGTGGGGGGGCGCAGCCCCCCCGCCGGATGTGTTCCGCCATAAGTGTTGGGGCATCGCGACGGCGCCCCCCGGAGCCCAACTGAGCCCGATACCGTGCGGTGCTGCGAAACTCCCCGTCCCCATCTCCGATCGGGCACGAAGTGTGTGAATCTCATGCGCTTGACCTCCCCACTCTACACACACATCGCTGTCGAGAACATCGTGCTGACGAGACTCGACGACTGCGT
>JABFQC010002316.1:0-16480 GCA_022817085.1 Psilanteris sp. ZL-2020
GTCTCACTATCAACATTGATATGTGACACTGTGGTAAAATTATTGGATGTTTAGTATCATAATTTAATTCAGCATAATTTAATCTCCCACCCACTCTCAGAATTTTATTTTCATCCAAAAAAGGACTGCAAGTAATTTATATTTTATATCAATTTTTTTTTTATTTGTTAACTCTTTTATTTCGTTATCAAAATATATGCGTTGTAGTTTTAATTATGAGTATTTTAGCTCGTGTTATTTCGTTTACCGAAATAACACGAGTATCATATTTTAACATTTTTCTCGCGCAATCGACTATTCTCAAAATAAAACAAATCACTCGCAATGTCTTTGACCAGGTGGAATATTTTTTTATTAAATCAAGACAGTCTTCTTTTGTTGAATTATGACTTGCGATACCTGTTCTATGTCATCATTGTTTTGATTTATATCAATATGCCTTTCTTGCAAGAATGACGGGCCTTGCCACCGCATTCGTGACGTCACTAATTCTGAAGCTTTGATACCGCGTGAATTCAAATCCGCGGGGTTGTCCTCAGATGTGTAACCATTTAGCTTCAGGTATATTAGATTGTATAATGGACACTCTATTAGCTACAAAGGTTGTCTAATTAGTTGGGTGTTTTCTCAACCAAGCTAAAGTAATTTTCGAGTCCGAAAAACAATAAATATTATCAACAACAAGTTGTAAATTTGTTTTGATATGGAGAATTAATTTAGTTAATAATGAAGCCGCGCACAGCTCTAAACGCGGTATTGCCATTATTTTGCCATTAAAATATTACATTTTATCTCTCCATCTTTATTAATAATTCGCAAGTATACAACTGCGGAATAAGATAATAAAGATGCGTCACAAAAGCCAATTAATTCAGTTTGAATATCGTCGTTTGACTTTTGTAACCATCTTTTTATTTTGATGTCTTTCAAATGTATCATTTGGTTATAAAACGCGTCCCATTCTTTTTTCAGATTCTCTGATAATTGAGATTCCCATTCTATTTTGATCAACCACAATTTTTGCAAAAATTGCTTTGCCGTAATAGTATATGGTGAAATCCACCCCATAGGATCATATAGTTTTGAAATTGCTGACAATAAATTTCGTTTAGTGTATTTTTCAATTTTCATTAATTTAATATTTATATAAAAAATATCAGATTCTGGAATCCAACCCATTCCCAAAACATTTGTATCATTTATTTTATCTTCTATAAATAATTTATTGTCAACAAAATCTTCAATTTTGCAATTCGAAGCCCATTTACTGAGCTCGAATTGCCCTTTGTCTAGTATTTTAATTAATTGATTTTTTATCTTTATCAAATCTTTTCTCGTATCAGCTCCAAACAAAATAGCATCTACAGATATAAATAGAATTTTCTAAATGAAATTTACTTGAATAGATTTTACAATGTATAGTCCGATAGCAAGTCTATAATTTAAGAGTAATTTTTCAAATTTTCGCGTGTCCGAACGTACTCGTTTTTCAATTAGAAATTTGCCATACCGCTACGCCGATATGAAAGAATTTATTTGCTCATTGAGGTTGTCCTAAAAGTTTCCCCATGAAATTGACTTTTGCAATCGTAGGTCCGATAATTAGTCTATAATTTAAGACTGCTTTGTTTTATTTTTGAGTTTCCTGTCTGAGTTTAAACTGTCTTTTAAAATTTTTAGAAAAAATTTTTTTTTTTACCAAGTGTGCCGAGAACGTGCTGTTCTTCAACCACATAATCATTTAAATTATTTATATAATTATATTTTGTTGCTGCAATTCGATTAATCGTAATTATTAAAACTATTATTATTATATTTATAAGTTAAAATAATATTATCTTTAATATGTTATAAATGTTTAACGCATGAATGATAACTATAAACAAATTCACGTTGTTTAACTGTCATTGATCAAATATTTTAACAAAAATATTCACGTGTCATACGTGTTGGTTAAATTGGTTCTTACCAATTAATTTATTGATAATTGTTTATAATATAATACAAACTAAAGTAAAATGTATTATTTAATTTTTGGATCGACTCACGAACAACAAGTATCCTATCGGATTTAGAAATTAAGAAAACACCACAAGGAGTCAAAGGAAAATGGGGTAATAAATGGTTTGCGGCTACTTTAATTTCCAACACACTGTGTTGAACACAGTAAGTAATATTTCAATTTGTATGAATTTTTGCTCCTATGGTTCTATATGTAAAGTTATGATTCTATTATATAAATAACTATTAATAATTATTATTAATAAAATAATGATTCTATTAATAAATTATAAGACTAAATTTAAATATACTTATACAATTATTTTCCAGCTGATAAAGCATACCTCGAAAACCTTAATGTAGATACAGAAGGATGCGTCATACTTTCTAATTTTGAAAATAATAAGCCATCTGCTAAACGTAGGAAAATGGATGAAAATATGACAGCAGATAAGGAATCATGGAAACGAGACATACAAATCTTATCAAGTGGCTCCATTTTTGATAGTGATATAGCAATACCAGCTAAAATGTAATTATTTACATTAGAAATAAAATTAATCAAATGTACAATATTAAAATATGCTAAATTGTTATTTTTAATGAAAATAAAAGCTTAATAAATAATTAATAAAATAAAAGAAAAGAAAAAAAAGATAATATAAAGAAAAGAGAAGAACAAAATAAAGAAAATAATAATAATAATATTTATTATTTATATAATAATGAGTTGTAATAAAATTAATTGTACAATAATTTATTAAAATATTCAAGAAGAATAATAATAAATAATAATAAAATGATTAAATCTATTTACAAAATTATATTTTTCAGGTACCAACAATGACAAAATTAATTACACAAATAAAAAACTAAATAATGATGTAATACAAATAAGTGACAACATGAAATGTATACAAAATTTTATTATTTTGATTTCTTTATTAAGCTTGTTTATTTTTATTTAAATAAATAATATATTTACTATTTTAATTATTAATTATAGCTTATAAGGATTTATTTATTGATGAAATTAATATTGACGATGAGCAGCAAATATCTGAAAGAAGGGATGAAGAGAATTACTTTTTAGAAGAAGTTAGCCCTGCAATAGAAGAAGAAAATAAAAAAGCTAGATTCAATAATTTATATAAATAAATGCGATTGTTTAAAAGGTACACAATGATTTTTATTATATTTATAAAATAAAATATAATTTAATATATATTTATAAAAATTTTGTCAAGTTGTTAAATAAATTTTGTTCTTGAATTTATAATAATGATTATATATATTTTAATTTTTAGCAAGTGAGAAAAATGTCACGTATTTAAAAGCAATTTTGGAAGTGGCAAAAATATCTGACGAAGATAATTTAACATTCATCAATAATTGATTAATGCGCTGTAATTCTGCTGAAACTTTCATAAATAAATATGATTCACTTAGATCAATTCCCGCATCATCAAAAGAAAATGAGAATAAAAAATGGTTTTTAATATCATAATATTATTTGAAACTTATTTTTTCATATTATAATTTTCTTTTTTTATTTTATTTTATTATAGAACACAATGTTATTTTAAAAATTTCAAAATTAATTTTTAATTCTCAACTTATGATTTTATATTTTTGTATATATTTTATAATTTTAGTTTCCATTTTTTAGTGTGAAATTGGAAGTAACTCCAAAATTTGGGTTCCTAAATATAAGGCAGAGTCCATGATCAACATGTATCGGAAGAAAGCTCCAGATTTTGTAAGAGAATTACATCGAACAATTTATGGAACAAAATTAAATACTATGTCGATATCAGGAAAAGGAATTGGAGTCACCGAAGCTATTTCTTCGGAAATTTATCATGGAATTTTCGGTATACTAAATAATACAAATAAATTAAAAATTGTTTGACATTTTTTTTGTACATTGAGAAATAATTTTTTACTACTTTTAGCTTTCATTAATTCTAATGTAAAGAAGTCGTGCCTAATTTCTGGCAGTGAATACGCGAAAAGTGTCACCCAGTTGACACATACTGCTCAATCTCATTTAAATGTAAGATATATATTTAAAATTTTATATTATTATTAATCCAGTGATAACATTATTTAAATAAAATATTGATATTTATATATAATTTTATTTTTATTACAGAAAATGAATGATGGGAAAGAAAAAAAATAATATATAAAGAATATCATTTTCTTAGAATGAGAAAAATATCAACATTCATTGAATAATTTGATTTTTTTTTTAATATAACTAGCATTTAAATAACCTAAAATATGTTATTATTGTAAAATTAATACACATACACATGTTTATATACATGTATATATATATATATTAATATATAGAACCGTTTTTGTTTTTTATTTTACATTAATTGATTACATTAATTATATTACAGATATATTGTTTCTCTTGATTTATACAATACAATAAATTATCCTAAGCAGCAGTATGCAGAGTCAGTAATGTGACTTTGTGAGACATACCACATTGTTTAAGAAAATTATTGTAATATAAATCATTTAAGGATTAAAAAATTATTAATTTGATAATCATGAATATTATATCTATATATGAACAGATTTATATTGAAAAGTTTCAAAATATAATCTGTTATAGTAAAAAGTTATTTTATAATCATTTATTTATCAAATTATAATTTAATTATGTTCGAATTTTAATAATATTTCGATGTAATTTTTATGTGAATATAATCATATATTGATTTAGTTTTAATCGTCAGATTATTATCACATTTACATTTAAATATAATGGAGTTTTGATTTGAAGTGTTCAAATTGAACTCGGTTATCCTTCAAATAATATTTAAATTTTTTATTAGAAAATTATAAATAATTGATCGAAATATATTTTTAGAAATGTAAATCTTAATCGATTGTAAAATCATTAAATTATGACCCCAGAAGTTCTATTAAAACTGATCACATTTTGATCAGTGCATTTGGATTAATTTTTTATATGATATAGTGGTTCAATATAGATGTTTTTCTTTTACTGTAAATTTATTGTTAATTAATGTTATGTAATTGTTTATAATGTTCTATTGAGTGTATTTCTTGAACTAGAATCAGTTATTTGTAACAACTTGATTTTTAGTGATTTTAATGCCTTTTTATAGTAAAAATATAATTATTTAATTTTCTCATTTTTGATTGTTTATAACTAATGTAAACCGATCTTTTTACCAAAATTTAACCTTAATACTCAGCTATAACTATTTTATGGTATCCAACTGTAAATTTTCACTTTCATTGAGGCGATTAAAATTTCACTATACGATGCTATTTTTTGTTTTCTTACAATTTTATAATTTTATCTTTATGAACTGTCGAAAATTTAGTTTTTCCGAAATACTCGCATATTTGGAAGTACACCCTTATGTAGTACAACATACTACAATATTATAAAATTGTTTTTTATGACCTTGTGTCTTTATTCTCATATTTAACAATGGGAGATGATATCTATAAAATATATTTAATCTTTCAAATTAAATTCTTGACGTGTATCTGGTATTTAAATTTCTATCTACCAGATATACTATAAATTTATCTAGTTTTAGTTTAGAATTAGAGATGGAAGACTTCAACTATTTCTCTACAAAAACTTCATATTCAGAAACTATATGGATATTTATTTTATATAAAAGAGTTTATTGGTTCGTAAACTCATCATGTATTGATAATAGAATTTTTTAATAATGCCACACTTATTTTTCCGAAGTAATATTTGGGCATATTGATTGATTTACATTTTGAATATGACAGTCATTTTTGTCAACAATTTTAGGGTCGCCTTCTATATATATTACGGTTTTTATTAAACTATTTGAATTTGAAGAACGTAATTCATTTTTCTTTTCATTGAGAATGCCTTTCTCGTATTTTGTTTTATCCATCTCTATTTATAAAGCAAATGTAATTGGACGAGATCCGTTTGTGTTTAGAGAAAGCTGACTCAGTCATACACGATTTCAAATATCGTCAATATTAATAGAAATAATTTCATCAAAAATAGAATATATATTTTTGTAATTTTCATTATTTTCAAAAAGATGAAAAATAACGATATAAAACGATTAAAAACAACGATAAACAAAAATATTGTTTGCAATACGATGCTTCGCTTTCATTTATCGTAATGTATCTAATTTGTATCTAATTAGAATTCACAACAGATTCAGTTGTCTGTTCCGTAGTCAAACAACGATGATCTTCGATTATTTTGACCAGCCCTATGCAACTATTTTATTAATGCTATTGCAAATCTGTTCCACAAAAAGTATCACCCGGTAAGGGCGATTCACACAGTTGATTGAATCATGTAGGAACATAAACTTAAAAAATTGATCAACATTATAAAAAAGTATAAAAGTGACGCTGTGCATATATCAAGTTATACATTATGTGTAAAAATAATACGGACATTTAGTATTTGATTTCTGTTCCATGTGATGCATATTTGAAATAAACTTCCAAGAGATGAATTTAAATGAATTTTCATTTCATTTAAAAAAGGTGGATTAAATAAAAAAATCTTAATGCAAGAATATTCGAAAAATAAATAAAACATGTATTTTTGTACTTAATACTGTAAATAATTACATTCATAATTAAATCATAATAATTAATTAATCATCATTAATATTAAATCATTGTAATTAATTACTAGTAAACATTTATTTGTATACAATGGCACTTTTCATATTTATTATATATTTATTATTGCATCAAGGTTATTCTTTAAGCGATTATGATTGATATTACAGATAGTGATATATTTTTATTAGAAGAAATATGAATGTTTATCGCCGTTGATTTCATGTTATACGACCGATAAGCAGTGATGCCAGATTCGGCATAATAGCAGAAACTTGAACATAGTTGATATTATTGGACTGTATGGCAGGCATACCGCAATATAGGTAAAAATGAAATTAAATTTTTTAAAAAATGAAAAAATTGTTTTAATTATAATAACAATATTACTTAATAATTAATAAATAATAATTATTAATTAATGATCCAAAAAATAAGTTATCTCCTAACATATTTACAGATATTTCGATATTGCCGAAAGCGCACGTCATACAATCGACAACGATCATAGCAGACGTCGGCGATAGCAACTATGTTCAAGTTGCTGCTATTATACCGAATCTGGCATCTCTGCCGATAAGGCTAACAACCAATTTCTATTTTAGTACGATGATTCCTCCAATGGAATCTTGTTTTCAGTCCCATTGGTCTCAAAATTACGCAATCGTAATTCAAAACAGTTTTCTCACTTTTTCTACGGGAAATCTGGGGCAGGTGAGATCGGCCCGATCATAATCGGATGAAGCGAATATTATACCACAACGGAAACTCGTTTGTAATGATAATGAAATTATTTTTACGATTGGGAATATTTAATTTAACCCTTTCGGCCCCAGCGTAGCATATATGCTAAGAACAGTTTGTGACATTGTTCACCAATGTTTATTAACTTATCGGGTGTCGGAAATGAAAATTGCAGTTTAATGTTGCAGTATATACCATTGCAGAGAGAAATTAATGTTACAATGCATTGTGAAGTTGTTTATACATTTATTAACAACGTGTAATAAAAAAATTGATCATCTTTACATAGAAAAGTTTGGGTTCGGAAGGGTAAAAGAAATTCAAGATAACACAAAATTTATTAATTTAATATAAATTAAGAGTAATATAAAAAACTGTACCTTTTAAATTGTTTAATAAAGAATTTTAACTAATACCAATTTTTTAAACTATTTCTTGATGAAAAAGATAATAAGAAGTTCACAAATAAAATAACAAGCAAATGATAAAATTAAAATTTTGGTTTATATATAAGTGAATATTGTATCTCTACAATAAATTTGAATATACATATTGAAAAAAGACGCAGTTTTATTTTTAATTTGTTAACTCTTAAGGTGCAATGAATATGTATTCCTTTTTATTTTTAGATATTAAATTATTAAGTTTTGAGATGTTATATTAATTCAGTTTCTAAATATATATTTTATACGTTATGGTTTAATCTTGGACTAATATCAGTTTTCTATAATGATTGAAGCATAAAATCTAAATTATATTGCAAATAATAACTGTTAGAGGATATATCGAGAAAGATATGTATATATTAAATATTAGTGATTGGTATTTAACGATGAACACCCAAGAAAATATGATTCCATTGCTAAGAACTTACAATCAACATTGAATACATTTAGCTCTTCATGAATGAATTAATATAATAGTATGTTTTATAACATTTGATAATTTGGTATTAAATATAAAGAACTACCTCTTCCCAAACCAATTGTTTACTAACTCCTGGACGAAGGTTCATTATTTTAAGCTCGGCTGCTTTCAAGACTCCATCTTGAGTAAATTCTGTGTTTGGTTTACCTGGTTCACTCTCAACTGATACATTTCTTAAGTATCTGTAAATATAATATAGCTCCTATTATAAAAAAACCCAATTAAATATAATATTAACAACGTATTTGACAATAGCGAATATTAATTATGATAAATATAATATTCAATTATATAACTATATTATTGACATTTTATTATGTTATAAAATTTAGTATCTTTTACATACTCGTAACTCTGCATAACAAATATGTGATATCACTAAAAGAGATGTGACTGAAGTTTGTAACGTTATAATAACGAAAAATATTTTTTTTTAAAAAAATGAATACAAAAATTTTTTGAAAATTTTTGTGAAAAAAAAAAGAATTTATCAAACGGCCCCAATGCCACTGCACCAAATTATGCCTAATTGATCCAGGTTCATATATATGTGCCCATACATACATACATAGAATTGAAAGTTTCGCCGAGACTATCGTTACTATTTTAATGGTTTTAAATGACGAATAACAGGATTTCGACAATTTGTCATTAGGACAAATTGGTGAATTAGGACACGGAAATGGTATTCAGCAACCCAACCAACTCCAAATGGAGGAAATACTAACATAGGTGTCCTAAACGTAGAACGTATGTATATATAGTAAATAATAATATATATAGTAAAAATTAATTATATCTTTATTTATAGTAAAAAATAAATATTTCAAATTAAAAATTAGATAAACAATTGTTATTTTGTAAATTAGCTAAATTGTTAAAAATGTGTGTAATTAAGGTCGTTCTAACTAACTCATTTTATTAGTAATTTTTTAAATTTTTAATTATCTTATAAATTGAAGGCTAATATTTAATTACACAAATTTTCAATATCTTTGACTGTCTAGTTTCTAAGATATTACGATTATAAAATTCAAATTTTAACTTTGTCAGTATAGGAATGTCATAGATATTGTATTAATTTGGTAACATAACTTCGTTCGCTTTTTTACAATATTCATGAAAATTTAATGTATCATTCAGGGCGCCGTGAAGAATAATTTATATTTTGGTTCAGTGGCATGGGGGCCGTTTGATAACTTCAAAAGTTACTTTGTGTTATATTCACCAAATACCGCACTTTCTCGTATATCATGCAATAACGACACTTTCCTCAAAACTTTCAGTTATTATGGGTATATATATATGAAGCTGGATCAATTAGGCATATTTTGGTACGGTGTCATTGGGGCCGTTTGATTACTTCAAAAGTTACATTGCGTTATATTCACCAAATAGCGCCCATTTTCATATATCACGTAATAACGACACTTTCCTCCGAACTTTAAGTTATATACCCGATGTATATATGAAGCTGGATCAATTGGGTATATTTTGGTGCAATGACATTGGGGCCGTTTGATAACTTCTTTTTTTTTCACAAAAATTTTCAAAAAAAATTTTTGTTTTTAAAAAATTTTTGTATTCACTTTTTTTAAAAAAATATTGTTCGTTATTATAACGTTACAAACTTCAGTCACATTATAAAATCTAATAGTTCCAATTAGAAGTTATGGTGCTTCCTGATATGATTTGAAAATTACTGTTAGAAAGTCTTATTTGTATCAATGCAAAATTAGTAAACTAATGTATTCATATAATTTACTTGGACGAAAGCCGTATAAAATCCAATAAGATTATTAGGTTTATTAGTATTTATTAGTATCTTGTAACAGGTTAATTAGTTCCATAATCGTTTGTTGGTAAGGATAACTTGATTTTTCAATAAAATGCGTACTTTCCGATTTGATAATTGATTTTCTTCCGTATTAAAGGTCTTATTTTTGAGTTGCACATTGATAGTGTAATCAACAAAAGCTCTTCAATTACTGGAATATAATAAACCCCCAATATAAATTAAATCTGGCGTACCACATTTAAGTTATAGCCCACATTCGACTGCAATATCGCATTCACTATAAATGTTTACAAAGTGAAATCCATATTAGGACCAAATTTGGATATGGATCAATGGTATATGAACTACCACCCTTCCATATAGAACAGGAACGTTTATTTCCATTGTACATATGATAAAATATAACAATGTTAATCGTTCGTAAAACATTATGAATAACGTTTTTAATGTTTTATACAATTTTCTACACCAAAAATGTCGCGTATAAAAAGTAACCGACGGTGTAGTCATTTTTAATTAATGTATCATATACTTTATTTATTTGAAACCCTATGGTTTATAATACAATAGACCAAGAAATTAAATTAAATAAAATAAAATAAAATAACTTTAATAAAATATAATAAAATGAATATATATGTACAGGATATAAGTAATGTATATATCCTGTTCCTATGGGCTCATTAGGCTGACTTCCATTGATCCAAAAGATGTGCACAACTTGGCAATATAATCTAGTCAAAATAATGATAACGTTTAAAATGGTATACCTGATTAGGGCCTAATGAGGTTAAAACAAGGTTACCATATTACAAACAAAAAATTGTAATAATTATTTTTAATATATTTATTAATGATATAGTTAAAACTGTAAACGATGTAGAGTATTTATTAGAAACAACTGAAGATTATTTAATTATACAGAATGCGGTGAATAATGTTAATAAATGGTGCAAGGATAATAAACTGTATTTAAATACTTCCAAATATAAATCTATAACTTTTACTAGGTCCAGAAGTAATAAGTTCAACAATCAATACAAACTTGATGACGTAATCTTGGAAAAAGTTGGAATAAAGTCTATTAAAGACTTTCGATTCCGATTTCGATATTCGATTCCAAATTAAACTTCAACCAACATATCGATAATTGTTCAATCAGAGCTAATCAACAATTGGGATTTGTGTGGAGATCATGTAAACTCTTTTATTCGGTTGACACGATGAGAGTTCTATATTTAATCCTGATTGGACCTATCTTATTAAACTGTAGTGTTATCAGGCCCGTGAAACTAATAATGCAAGGCATATATAATGTTGAAACCTTTCAATGACAGAAATTACCAGATGGCGCATCTATCGATAGGACCTGTTTACGTTAAAACTCCAACTAATTTATCTTATTTCAATCTTTTCTTAATATAATTTATAATATAATATATTACATACATTATGAAAAAGTAATAAATAAATTTATATAATAAACTATATAAGTATGAAACATAATAAACATTATGTTTATTATTTTAAATATTTGTTATTAAATATTTTAGGTATTTATTATTGTATTTGAGTTCACATATATATCTATATACAGGGCATGTCGATAGTATAGCCATCTAGTGGATTCGGATGTTAAGTCGTATGTAGAGTACATTATTGGCATAGGTCTGAGTGTGATATGGTACCCCTAAACTAAATTAAGTATTTATAGAATAGAAACCAAACAACATATATTTATGAGAACCGTAGCTTTTAAATTAAAGTTGGATGATCGTGTTAAAACCCATTAATTATAAATATATTCATCTCTATTACAAATGCCTACAATCATCTCCTTGATGAATGGGGTTTTTAAGAAGTAACAATATTTTATATTAATAAAGGACAGACAATTCACATCAGATAAGTGTATCCTTTATTAATACAAAATATTGTTAATTCTTGAGGACACTATATCACATGATATTAAATTTATATATAAATTATGTAACAATTATATTAATTGTCCTGATTTGTTGGAGTAACTGAATTTTAGAGTTCCACAAAAGAACTTCAGGCTGCAGGATACTTTTAATCTGAAATTATATAAATCTATCTTTACTGAAAATAATCTTATAAATAGAGTGTGTAAATTGATCAATGACATTGATATCGATTGTTTGAAACTAAATCTAAGAGAAGTTGATAAATTTTTGAAAGAAATTTTCTATATATACAAATGATTGTGAACTGTATATTTTGACGATACTAAATAACTATGGTATGGATTCTATATTCGATTTTGTCACTTATTATTATTGATTTTATTTTACCTAATTAAAATATGATGTTAAATCTACTGCTATGTAATAAAAAGATTAAATAAAAACTATTTGTATGTTATATTTACTGTAAATAGACTTTTGTCCATGAGTTTGAAATAACTAAATAAAATAAATAAATAATCTGAAATCTGAAAACTCTAGGAACACAAATATCATAATATATTCATTTTTTGCGTGAAATTGGATAATATATAACTTTGTGATATTATGCCGATTTTTTAGAATGTCTGTATTAATAGGGTTTTCAAATTTCAGATTATTACAACTTTTATTTGTAAAATGTAACCTTTGGTATCTACAAATTTCTGTAATTGAGTGAATAAATATTATTTAAACTAAACTTTTTGAAATTATTTTTACACTAATACAGTTTTTAATTATGTATGTAGATATAATAATTAAATATAATGTATAAAATATTATTAAATTAGTAAAAAATGTAAAAAAGTCTTTTGGTTAAAGTATTTATAATTACAATATTAATAAATGTTTGCGAAAGATAAACTAGATTAAAAATTTACTACAAGTTCTGTGCATGTATTTAACAATTTCCGTGACTGGTCTGTATAGCAATGGTATAACAAGACAGAAGTAACTGTTGCGTGGTCCAGGTTTGTCAGGGGTTATAGTAGACAGAAATGCATATGTATCTCGTATTTCTTTTAGAAAAAATGAATAATTAAAATATTTGTCTGGCAAAAATGCATTTAATTTTTCATTTTCTTTTTTAAATTAATAAAACACATGTTTTGTCACGCCAAATTATCATATGATAAATCGTATAATAACCCATGTGATATATCATATGATAAATCATATGATTTTTTTGACAGGGTTTTTTGTATCAGTACCGGTTCAGTATTGGTTCCTAAATTTCCACCTGGGTTAAATTTTTCAATCACAATAAAAAATATTTTATGGTCCAGATATGGCTGCGAAAGTGCTTTCCATATTGGGGACATTGCTGTGCCAAGCGTTACACCCATATATAGGGCCTCGTAAGTGTGCCAAATAGGGTTCACATCGTAGAATATGGATACCATAAATGGGCCACGATTCAGCTCTATTTAAAATCTACTAGGGACATACCGGAGTATTCTTCAAGAATCCCAACATATTGAAAATTCTATGTATACCCTGGTTAAAAGATTACAAGAAATCATAACAGAAAAAATATTTTCTATTGAAAAAACCTTAAAAATATATACACTTGTCTGTTATATTAAAAATAAATATATGTCTGTAAATATATAAGCATTGTCTGTTATGATTCCTTGTGAGCTTTAAACCAGGGTAACTTTGGTACCATCAAATCTATGATATGGTTCTGCGATATGAAGTGCTTTCACCAAAATATACAAAAATTAGTATCAAAAATCAATTATTAGTACAAATTGGATATACTTCAAGTGTATTCAAGCTTCAGTATATTATATGCAATTAAAGTAATAAATAAATATTTATACAAATATCTACTTTGACAAATAATATATGTTAACAAATAAAAATGATAAAATATGATATTATCGTATATTTTAAATTATGACTGTACAATAACTTAATTTGTAATAAATACTAAGATTGTAACCTGTAATAAAAATTTATTAAATATACTTTATAAATAAATTCCCATTTTGTTATAACAGTCTACTTATTTTTACATGCATCGTCAATTTTATATTAATTAAACTCATCAATGCAGATATTTAAAGTAAAAATAATTTTTATTTCTTTTTTTTATAGCTTTATGCTTTATAAAAATATGTTTTATCCTTCATTTAATTATAATATATTTACTGATATTGACTAATAAACTATATTTAATGTTTTTTTATTGCAGTTAATAATTGTAGTATTTATTACTAATTAAATGTTTCCATAGTTATATTCCATAATAAATATATATTTTAAAATGTAAACGTTATAATATAATTGCACTTTTATTATAAACTATGTGCAATGTCCTTTTACTTAATAAATAAAAGTGTATTTAACTGTTATTAAGAAATAACAATAAGTGTAATACAGTTACAATGTAAGTTACATTGTAAGTTAGTTTTTTCAAATATCTATATTGATGACTTTAAGTCATATAAAATTGGAGATGGATGTAAAAATAAGTAGAGAATTATAATATAATAAGATTTTATTAATGAAGTATATTTAATGTCTTTTTATTGCAGGTTACAATCTTAATATTTATTAGAAATTTAAATATTGTATAGACATAATATTGTATAAACATAATATACAATACAGTTCAATATAACATAAACCATATTTGTTAAAGCTAATACATTCTTTACATATTTACTCATGAACTTAAGTAGTATGAAATTTACTGATGCTTGAAAACGAATTAACTGTTATAATATAATTGCAATTTGATTACAAAGTATATTTAATTAATTTTTGTGACAGGTTACAATATTATTACTTCTTATAGATTACATTATATCAGCCATGGTATGCAATATCAGATATTGCAAAGTGTATACTATCTGTCAAAGTATAAATTGTTTATCATTATAATTAGACATGATTATAATTAATAATAAAAACATTATAATTGAAAAAATAATATTAATATATTTGCAACTACATTATATTCTTCAATGTTATTTTTTGTTATTAATTATATTTAAGTATAATTATAATAATAAACAATTTATACTTCCACAATATTATATCGTTTGCAATATCTGATATTGCATAGTAAGACTGATGTAATGTAATTTATAAGAAGTAATAAAAATAAATTAAATATCATTTATAATCAAATTGTAATTAAATGATAACATTTACATTAGTTTTCAAGCATCAGTAACATTTATATTAATTAATTTCATTTATAAATTAGTTAAATAAATATTTCTATTTTAAAATATTTATTTATTCTGCATTATGACTTGTATTTTTATTGTATTTGGCCTCATACTTACTGTGGCCTGGCTCAAGTGACTTTTCACGAGGTCACGTAAGCGGGAAAGGCGGCGTATTCTAATCTCCCCAGGCCTATCCGACTCGAGATTCTAATCGTTCACAAAGTGATCAGTGAGTTCTAGGTGGCGCTGTAATAGATAAGCTCTGTAGCATTACAGAATATTATAATAAATTACAATTCAATTAAATGTGTTTTAACAGCAAAATAAAGGATTAAAAAATACTTTTAATTATTGTATTGAAAATAATAAATATATCTCATTTAATGATCTATATTCATTAAAAGAATTATATTTATTAATGATCTGTTGTAATAAAATAAAAAATATGATTTTCAATAAGCTGCCAATTTTTCGTCACGGGGTATACTAAAAAAGTGCACTCAGTCGGAGTTATTTCTATACCCCAAAGTACACCCAACTGCTTTACACATTGGCATTGTAACATTTAAAAACTACTACTAACACTTTTCAAACTTGTATGCAAACTGCAAACTTGTTAACATATATAAATAGGTTAAGTTTTTAAATCAAAGGTATAATGAGCGCTCATGTATGGCAATGCCACCTACAACTTTCTGATCACTTCGTGAAACCGTAGAAACATATCTTGCGTATACGAGTCAGATAGGCCTGAATCTCCCATTGATTAAGAGATTGGGGAATAATTTCAGGGGTTCCTCAATCTTCTCTTTCAATGGATAGAGGTCTCTCAATTCTCTCCCTAAGTTTAGAAAGGCTGGGCTTACTAGCGGAATGGATTGTGGTATTCATCCAAATGTTCGTCCCATGTCCTCGCTTCTTCTTCCTGATAAGTCATCGACATATTTTTGATGACTTGGTTGGACCGTTCTGTAGAGTTTGCCTGAGGCCAATACGGTGGCGTAGTCAATTGTTGTGCCCCGATTTCAGCTAGGAATTCGCTCATGGCCTTGTTTGCGAATTCTGTGCCATTATCGGTCACAACTACTCACGGTACTCTCCAACGGAAAACAACGCGGGATCTCGATGCTGAGATTATATTCTTGACATTGGCTTTCCGTAAGGGTATTATTTCTACCCACTTAGTAAACAGGTCTTGGAACACGAAAAGATATTGGTTTCGATAT
>JABFQC010002317.1:0-16478 GCA_022817085.1 Psilanteris sp. ZL-2020
CAACGCCACACACAACGGAGGAAGTTAAGCAGCGACGGCGACGTTCGATACTTGGATGGGTGACCGCTTAGGATCTTTATATAGATTTTATATAGACTTATATAGAAAGCGATATTTAATTTTTGCGCGGGAAATTAAATAATATCCTCAATTTGATAGTATAATACTCATCAACTTAAACATTACGCATAATTAAATACTAATGATCAACTTGAAAGTTTGAAATAATGTTGAAGTTAATCGTTTATGTTCAAAAGTTGAAAGTATTTTTCGTAAGGGAAGTTTATATTAAATTTTATGTATTCAATATATATTTATGTGAACTTTTTATACGGTAAGTAAAATGTAAAAGTTTACATTAGTTACAAAATGAAGTATATCTTTAATAAAACAATCAAATGTTTATAATAATAAAATACAATATTATCGGCCAAGAGAAATTTATCCTAGGCAAATTTGTAAGATATAAAATATTAAGTTTATTTATTTATTATTTTTTAACAAAGATTTCGCGTTAGAATATAAATCTGTATGACAGATAAAGAATACAGTATTTAATCATTTGAATAATTATATGCAGCAAATTATATGAATAATGTAGATGCAGCAAATAAAATATACAAGGTGCTAATTAGAGGGAAAGAAAATTTCAATTGAAACATACAAAATAAGACAGTGCCGTAGCTTGACTTATTTTTATTGTAGTGACAATCGGGCCTTATTTTATCGGTAATCTGGGGTTAATAAGGGTTATTGAGATCCTTTAGGAGTTGATTGGATAAAAGGATACTTCATTAAACACTTAAGAGCGGGGTGTTTGTCCACCTAAATACTGCGTAATGTCACAGCCAATCAGGAAAAGCCAATGTAAATGGCTTCACTATTTTTTTTTCAGTATCTTCATTTTCAATATCTTGCTCTTATTTGTCATCCTAATTCAATCTATGATTGGCTTTCAATATTTTGTGAGAGACTGCAATTGTTGAAAAGGAAGGGATAAATCAACGATACCAGGAGGTCATTCCTGGAAATAATCGTAATTGTTCAAATTGGTGGGTCTAGGAAAATTGATCACTGCTGATGTCTTTTCTGGGTCAATATGTCACTTATTTTCATTAATAATGAGTCCGAGATACTTAACATTACTACGTAAAACTCACTCTTTTCTTAGTTTAGCGTTAAGTTTGCCTTATTTATACTTTTTAAGACTTTCGGGATCCAAAGCAAATTTTCTGATAAGGTCTCATTTACAATGATGATGTCATCTAAATAGGCGAACACGCGGGAAGTCATGTCAGGACCAATTATCCGGCCAACCATTGGAAAACTCCTGGCGCACCAGAGAGTCCGTAGAGCATTCGGTAGAATTGGTACAATCCTTTACCAGGTAATGCAAAAGCTGTGTATTCTCTAGAATCTGGTTCTAATTCCACTTGGAAATAGCCTTCATTAAGATCGAGAGTGGTGTAGAATTACACGGCATTTGACTGGTTTAATATACCTAGCATATTAGGAAGTGGATACGCATCAGTTTTTGTTCAATGCTCTAAAGTCAATACAAAACTAGTATTTTACGTTGAATTTCTTCACCATCATAACATGACTAAACCATTCACTATAGGAGGGCTCTTTAAATTTATTTTAATACATCTTGTTAACACCCTGATGCATCAATTCTAGCATCCAAGCAGAAACACGATGATAAGGCAATGTAATGCATCAATTTTGTACCGAAACAAATTATTAGGAGCCAATTTCTCTGGAGGTGGCCTTATTATCTTATTGAGCAAGCGAGTTAGTTGAAACTATTGTTACGGGGATAGTCTACATAATCCTAGCATCGGACTTACATCATTGTCGGTTTCTACCTCATTTAAAGCGTTCTATATGGAAACAATTTGGGAAGGGCTTACTTTATTTGTGGAATCGACTCGATTTTGAATGGAACATTCTAATGAAGTCCATTCTATCAATACGGGGGTATCTCAGGCTGGGGATTATCCTCAATTTCAGGGTATGCACTTCTCGCTGGCGTAATAGCTCTATAAATTCGGCCCGGATATTGCACCTGCGTCGAATTTCTCTAAACCACCTCAAGACGATCCCGTCCAGAATAAATATGAGACATTAAAAGTGCTTCTTCAGTAAAATGACCTATGGTGAAATATTCACCCAGCCTCGTTTGAAAAAGTTCAACGCCTACGTACCCATTTCCTGGGTATCGCAACTGCGACTCTGCCACGTTTAACAAGTTACTAGAGTCATTAGTAGATCTTGATGTCGTATTATCTGAAGAATGAGCGTTATGGGAAATAGAGGGCCTTTTTGAAAAAGTAATACTGGATCTCCTTTCCAACGTGGAAGATTCGTGTACATACATTTCCTGAAATCTCCATCTACTTTGTCATTTGGATCACCTGTAAGAGCTGACATCTACTTAACAAGTAGCTGGAATTCAATAGGATTTTGAAGACTTGTGGTAAATGTCGCAGTTTCAAAGGAATGTGATATAGCATTAACGAGTCTGTCCATGTTAGGTGGAAAGAGTCTATTTAGTTCAGTCATTTCGGTTGGTTAAAAGTATTAGATTTATATTCTTGAAAATTGTATGCCAAGAAGAATTTCTCACATAAAACAAAATTTGTTAAAACAACGTTTAATTTACAAATTTTAATTTAAAGAAAAATAAATCATATTTATTACATGAGTATAAGCTGTCTTCCACGATAGATGATGGAGTTGGAATTACTTCACTCAATTGCTCTTCACTCTCGATATTGATTTATAAAGATTTTTTATTTTTGTGACATATAATTTAATGATGTTGTTGAATTATGGCATCCATACGCTATTATAATTGCGTTGAATTTATGATGAATTCCAGCGTTAAAAAATTAACGTTCGAAGGGAAATTTTCGAAATTAATTTGGAACTTTATTAGCTCAGTTACTATTTGGTAACTATAAAATAAAATTGATAAAATAAAATCAACGTATTAACCTATATCTCATCGCAAGACTTAAATACTCTAAATAGAAACGATATCATGGTAAAAAGGAAAAAGTAGATATATAGTAACTGTAATTTATATTAAATAAATAGATTATAATTAATTAAATTACTTAAATTGAAAATTAAGGTATATAGCAATAGAGTTAGCGACTGTTAAAATTGCGTCTTCAGTCTCACAGCGGAGGAGACTTGGTCTCATTCCGGGTATGGATCTGAACATTCATGTGCTAACGTACGTGTTAATGTGAGGTAAACTTGGAAATACAACTTGATCAAGGATATTTCTATTTAGAAGTTTTATTTTGATAAGAAAACAATTCTTATATCAAATTGCGTTTGAATAAATTCCATTTTAAAATAAAAATAGAATAATTACTCAACATGTGTTTTTTTACTTATGCGTAACACCGAATTTATTGGTACGTGAAAGAACATGTAGTTTGGCTCGAGCCTTTGATTCGCGTCAGCGAGATATCTTGTACTTAGTTTTCGTTCTTATTCGTGTGGCCTTATATGTTTTTGTGTTTTCGTGTATTTTCGTTTGTGTGTGTATTAGAATGCTGGGATGTTATAATGCATGATTATTACATAAATATATAATGTTAAATTAATAGAGAATTTTATCAATATAATTTAACGTATATCATTTAAATAAATATATATCTAAAATTATATTCTATTCATTCATTAAAAATGATAAAATATCGATAAAAATTTGTGAATATATTTATGAAAATATAATTAACAAAATAGTTTTTTGTAAAAACAAATAAATATAGAGAAAAAATTTTACATAAAAAAATAATAGAAAAAAAATATTCTTTCATAAAATTTGTATTCATGTATAGAAGTGATATTTTATTTATTAAATATTCCTAAAAGTTAGAAATTCCAATTTACACTAGAAAAAGTAAACCTTACAAAAATATATTTATAATATAATGTAATTGTTAACTCTTTTTTATCATTTCTTCATTCTCTCTATTTTTGAATTATTTATGAATTACCGTATTCAACATTAAAAATGTCCTGATTTCGCAAAACAAATGAAATGCTTTCAAATAGTACTAAAAGAATCGCACTCGAAACATTATAACAATAAATTGTAGAATAATAAACATTACGGTAACGTGACCGGCATTAGATTATCGAATTAAGATAAAATATCGGATGGAATTAATTAGCGTGCACAAAAATAAACGCAGATACGAAATAGTCAACGGGGTGACTGTGGTAAACCAAGATATCACGTGAGGAATTAGGTAAGTTACATAACGGCTACTACGGTTGTACGATAACGGAAGGAGCTGTGATATCAGAAGACTTCTGACGTTTTTATTAGTGGTAGTTTGCGGAACTACTTGGGAGCTTGAAAGTAGGCAATATCATTAAGTGCGACGGACTCCTAAAGTTTAAAAAGTCGATCTAGTTCCGCCATATTCAGTATAACTTCCGTTCTTTTATTCTTCAAAGAAATAAAGAGATGGAAAGGAAGGAAGTTACGCATAGAGAACAAGAAAAGAAGTAGTAAAAAAACAATCTGCAGATATTTTAATTTCAATATGAATAAAAATATTTTATTTACGCAGACGCACGTTTTAAACTTAGCGTTGCTCGTACACTTCTTATGGAAAAAGTAATTTTTTTGTGAATTTAACGATGATAATTAATAAAAGTTTCAAATTTTAAAATCATGAATAATACTAAACAAGATAATATTTAACAATATTATGATAATAATGAGAATGTTTCTTATATTAATTTAATAATGTAAACATTAACGTGTAGTTGAATAACAGTTTACTAAATGATTATTTTTATTAAAAATGTATTAAATATATGATATGAATATTCCACCAGAATGTTAAGAATATTTGTGTAACTCGCAAACTACAGTAATTCTGTCTTAAATTTTGCGGAATGAATAATTACATTTTTTTCATAAAAACAATTGTGCTATGAATAGTGATAATTTTGGATGGTTCTCGCAACAAAATGCAAATCGGTTGCGAAATTTCAGAATTACAATGTCTCCACTATACACACAGAACTTAGAATGTACCAGCGAAACGTGTATTTCATTCATATCTAATTCAACTTACAAACATAGGGTGGTTTTTGTTATTAATTTCATTTATGCTAATATTTTTGTTCATAAATTAATATATAATTTGCAAATGAAATATAAAGAAAATATTATTGTGCCATAAATTTCAAGTTAGTAATATCATAAAAATGAATTTAAAAATGTTTATAAGCTTATCAAAAACATTGGTTATTTTGTACAAAACTTTGAATATTATGAGCTAATAAGTTAAATGAAAAATGTCATATAAATTATTAAAATATGTTTTAATATTGGCAGTACTGCAGATATAATTTACTAGCGTCCTTTGTATGTTGTTCATTGTTAAATTTAATATCAGATTAAAACTTCCTTTATTGAATTTATTGAAACACAAATATTAGTGACAAGGATTCAAAAATCACAGTAATAGGATGTATTAATGTAAAGTAATAATTATTATTATTATTGTCTGATATGACATTTTAATATAATATATTGATAATATATAATGAGTATTTAAATTCATCCATATGATGTAAAAACATAAAATGGTCCTGAATTGGTTTAGTCTTTGATGGACTAAATATTATTTAGTTTATAGTCAGACAGTTTATAGTCTGAATTCACTCAAAAAGGCTGATTAGAAAAAAACCTTGCACCCTATGTTAATTAAACTTATTTATTTCAAATTTTAACGTCGATGACAATATTTACTCGGTAATTAATCAAACTGATTATCCAATGACGTTCTAATTACGTGACGTACTGCATAATTCCAATGTATATTAGCGTAATTGAAGAATGCATACAAATTACGAGCAACGCCTGACGAGAGTCTACCTCGTTCAAGGATAATTGTGTTTGTTTTTCATTTAAGTTGTTTACACGCTTATTTGCATCTCTGTGCGGTATGTGTATGTGACTCAAGCTATTGAGTTTGAGAAAATCACTATACTCTTTACTCTTTATAAACACCTTCAGCTTGGTGTTAGGTTTCACTTTATTTAGTCCAATACATGCATAAATCTTGACATTCTGTTCGTTTTTATTTTTATTTCATAGTGCATTAAAAGTATATGTACTATATGTTAAATACTAAATTTACACGAAGACTTATACACAAAAAATCATTTATATTTCAATACAGTACTGTAATTATAAAAATGAGCATTAAATTATAATTTAATTGTACGTTTTTTTTCAATTAGAATTCTTAAAAATTAATAAAAAATGTATTTTCTATCAGAAATAGGAAAATTTGTAAAAATTCTAAGGTTTTACTCATCATATAAATTAAATGATATCCAAACGCGGCCCATGTTCTGCATTGTATATCTATATATGAAATACATTGCACCACTGCACTCGTCAACCAGAATATACAAGAGTGATAATCCTCTTCCCTTTCTGCGTGAGAATAGATATGAACACCTTCCGATTACTCTAAATGTAATTAATTTTGCATTAATACCTATGTAATCAAATCTTCAGATTAAATAAAACTTCGGGATTGAATATTGGAATACGCAAAAAAGAAGGAATTAAAATTGTTAAAATCTCTATTGTCAGAGTTTGTAATCATTATCATAAATTTAAATAAATAAAACATTATTAAAAATATTATTAAAAAAAAATCATTATAAACATTATTAAAAACATTCATTAAAAGAATTATTAATATTAAAAATAAAGTCGTATTTTATATGTTCTATTATATTAAAAGCAGGAAAATAACACTATATTCTACATTAACAATCTACATTGTGCTTCATGTTACTCTTTTAATTTAGGTTAGAAATGTTAAATTAATACTGATTCAGTATAATTTTTATAGTATATCAAAATCAAATTAGCTTTTTGAGTATAACATTGAGTATAGAATGTTGATTTAGCATTGATATATATACAATTGTGAATTGTTGTGTTATGTCTTAAAATATATTTAATTTTCACATATATTTTTATAGGAAACGAGCAATTTCACTGTAAATTTCTAAACTCACAATCTTCAGCAATTTAACACTCTTTAAGAATTAAGTGATAGAGCTGTTTAGTAAGGGCGGCATTTATTTAAATGGTACTTCTTAACATTTTAATTGGTAGTCTTATCACTTACTTTTCTATGTATAGGAGAACTGGCTGTTTGCCAGGTCAGAATTCGCACTCCTTAAATATTTATGCAACATTAATTTAAAGTTCGCTATACTAGCTTTAATCTAATTAATAATAATCCAATTTTATATTTATCATATATATATATATATATATATATATATACAATAATGGATAAGTGACAGAAAGACTAAAAAGCGAAAATACAAAAGAAAAAAGAATATATATATATATATATATATATATATATATATTATTTTTAAAGACTACAAATTTTATATTATTTGGTCGTATAACAAGATGTTATAATTATACTCATTAGCGAAAGTGGAGTTATTTCACAGTTTTCATTAATCTTTACTATTTCAGAACAAAAACTATATATGTAAACTGCGAAAAAGAACGATTCTAATCAGTAAAGGTATATATATATATCAATTATTGTTTTGTTTGCTTATTTTCGCAGCGCGAGTGATAATGCGTCAAAGTAATAAATTATATTACTTTTCTTGTCAGACTTAATTGATGACTTTTATTGGAAGTTTAAATTGATTAATGAGTTTCTTAGGCCCTTAAATGTTTTGGATTAATGCAAAATTGAACGAAACATACACTTTAAAAATTTGTTTCAAATTTTTTTTAAAAAATCTACATGCCATTGACGTTACATTGCAAATATAGTACATTTCAAATATTATAGATACGTATGTGGTCATTACGATTTTTTTTAATTTTAAAATGTCAGGTGAAGAAACTGCACATTTTATTAGACATTGAATACAAATTGAGAACGCTATAGAAACAGAAATTTTAATTAAAAAATAGTAGCAGAAAAATTGTTGAGCATTTTTCATGGAAAAAGTAATCGACGGTTTAATTAAACACTGTGAAAGTAGTCGATTTTAATCGATCGCAAATACGTGTTCCGAGATTTTAGCACTTTTATCGGTGCAGTTAATTGTACCCACATTCATTTTCGATAATCGATCGAATGCACAACGAGCAGAAACATTACCCCGTCAATGTTGGAAGTATAGCTTTATTAACGCTTAAACAAAAGAATATTACATTCCGCACAGGATATCGCTTTCAAATTTTTACCTGCGTATGTTTGATGCTTGTAAATATTGTTAATGAATATTTCACAAACGAAACCGCAAGGAATTATTTATCTCCAATTAATTGTAAAACTTTTTTCAAAATTCGAATTTTGAACTTCGTTCGATTAAATAATTTGAATATGAATGGTTATGAAAATATATATTTTATTATATTATATAAAAATCATTAATTATACTTTTATTATTTAAAATAATATCATATAATATTACTATATTGTGTATAATAATCTGTTATAAATATAGAATCAATATAAAATCTATTTAACATTTTTCTGTATATGGTTGTGAATTCAAAGATATATATGTTAAATATAACTAATATATTAAAATTTGTTCCATTGTATATGATCTCAATTAATTTATTTCGTACATGTTATAGATTATATCTATTATAAATAATTAATTTTTTTTTTTTATTAATATTATACGTTTTTAAAATATATGAATTTATTTATTTTTATATATTGATTGTAGATTTTCAATACAAATACAATACAAAATCAATTTTAATAAGCTTTCTTGACGATCATTAAGTTATTATCTCCGAGCAAATTTTATCAAAATTTGGAAACACCTAATATAAGATCTTATATTATTGACTATAATTTAGAGAAATGTTATTTTTAAGTTCTACTTGTGTATAGTTTGTAATTGCAGTGCCACATATTCGTTCAAATGAACTGAAAATGTTCTAATGTACATTTAATATAATACACTCTAGAGTGTTCTTAATATGTATATATATATATATTCATTTATTTACTAACGAATGGATATATAAAAGATTTATATATCATATAATATATAAGTATAAACCATATTGTGAACATGTGTCGCAGCGAAACAAGTTTTCTATCTGATCCAGGCACTAAGGCTCAGAACGCCCGTGACATGCTTTATAAAAACTTGATTTTTGAAAGATCTTTAATACACATACCAAATATCTGTTTCGTATCAACATTCTAGTGACTAACCTATCAAAATATGCAAAAAAAATTTGTTTCTGACTTTTACATGAAATCTCTTCAAATATTATAATAATTACAGTAATAAGCTTTTTCCACAAGATTAAGTAAATTAAACATATCTTATCTAACAATTTCAGATGAAATTTATTTTCAATATAAAAAATAAACTGTTTTCCGTTTACAACATTTAATACATTAAATATAAAGTCTTTTATTTGTTTATTCGTTATACGTAACATAAATTTACTTGTGCATACGAAGAAATAAATAAACAAATGAATATTAAATTTGCAACAATATTAACTTTGCTAGTCGTAATTATTTACAAAAGAAACATTATGTTAGCATATCATAGAACTATTTCTTACATATACAACAGTGATGGGAAAAACAAGTGTATATATTTTTACAGTCAAATGGTATCCACTACTGATAACTAACGAGCTCGGCGACGTTTATTTGCTCTATGTTGTTTATTACATCTCGTAATTCACTTATATGTGTAGAATTACAGTATTTCTTGAAGTAGCAATCCTCTGTTGGTAGAGTGCAATTTGTACAAACATGAGTTAAATTCTTGTCTCCAAATGTCGTGAGTGCTAGATTTACACCTGTGAGCATCGACTTGAAATTATGTTGAATTAAACACGTATAAATAAAACAAATCTTGAAGCGCTGAAAAATTGTTAAAGAAGTCAAGCATATATATAAATTACATACAATAAATATTCAATTATAGTATATTTTAGTTTATACATAACGTATTTTAGTTTAGTAACGTATTTTTATATTTAAAATATTTTCAATAGAGAAATTAATATTTTTGAATATAAAAGATCTCACATTAATGCTAAAAATTGTAAGACAACAACGTGTTGGTAGTTCGTATGACATAATAATAAAAAGATAAACAACAAATAACTCTGACACAAACTGATGGAAGCGAAAACGCCGGAGATATCTATCAACACTTGGATTCACAAAAGCTTGTCCAAAGTACAAAAGCCAAAAAAGAGGATATTATTGTGAAAATGGGTACCGGTGAGGAAAAATTTGTTCCTTCGAGCTATTTGAGAAAAAGAAATTGGTTCTCATTTATATATTTGCAGTACTACTGATTTCTACACTTTTATCCCATAAAACAATCTGAGCTTATATATGTGTAATAATTCTTGTAACTGAGAAAATAAAATCGCTTTATTTTATGTTTAATTTATTGAAATTATTAAATATGGATTGAAATTTTGTTATATTTATATTTTGTATAAAATTTGAATTTTTCTTTTTTTTTTTCTTATTAATAAGATTCTTAATTCTTAAACGTGCAATGTAGAAACAAATTCTGACATATACTAAAGAAATATATATTTTTATGTTAAATTTTAAAATCAAATAATTTACCTTTGGTTATGAAAGTAACTAAAGTCTTTACTATTACGGTATGGTTCTGTGTTTATCGTAATGTCGATAATTGACAGTTAATACAAACGCGATGCAAGAAATATCTGGATGTCGTGGTTTTATCATACATCTCAAGCATACTTGCGCTTTAGAGCTATTGCGCATTATGCTATGTATTCATTATGACATTACGAAATCTGAATTCTCTACATTCTTAGCTTATTCCCTTTGTTGATAACACGTAATACCAATTCTACAAATGTTTGACTTCTCGACAGTTAAATATTAATGTGTACACTGCGTTTCGATCAATTAAATACAATTTAATTGTTTTAGTATATTTTATACACGGAAAAAAAGTATATTATAAATTACTATATTTTCTGGCGTTCGAAGTATACTTTGAAGAATATTAAAAAAAATACTATAAAACAATATTTATTATATGATATAGCAAAAATGCGTCAAAATTTGATCTACTTTTATTATACTATATATTATACTATATTATATTTCACTATATAAATTTAACAAAATTTGCCATTATATTATAGTAATTTTCTAAACATCTATTGAATGGTATTACCAATGCCAGAAAGTATAGTAATGTTTAATAGAACATTTTTTTCCGTGTAGAGAGTGTAGTAATTTATTATAATAAATCAGATAAGATATTTCGTTTCAATCACTGTACACCGATTAAAGCTCTAAAAAAGAATATTAACATTTATCTCTTATACCATATATGAAAATATCACATGGATAAACATCATAGGCAATACAAACTACATTATTTTTTGATTATTTGAATAATAATTGCAATTAATTTCTGGAATAATGTGTTTATATTTCCTTTTGAACCTCACTTATAACTCTATTATACCGTTTGTAGAAATGCACGGAAATTATGTAATTTATGGTAGAATGTTTAATATACGACAGTTATCAACGATATTTAATGGGAATATAAAGAATTTATTTTAATATAGTTTTTTTAAAATGTTAATAAAAATGCCAGAATCAAGTTTTACTGCTTGATTACGACGGCTAAGTTTACGTTCGGTTTGTTATATAATTATATAATTTTTACACAAATCTTCATCATATAAAATAACAATGACAATACGAGTATACAAAAATTGAGTCATCTGTATTTTGATATAGCTAAATTATTTCAAGGTTAATCAGCAAAGACGCTGCATCTGGTGGTTCTTAAATTCGTTTTTGAATAAAACATTAAAGCACGTTAAGAATGATAAAACGTTTTTTTTTTTCTCGTGTAGAAAGAGTGTTCCGATCTGAATATTTAATATCGCCAACTGACGCTTGCTTATTATAATACTACGTCTGAAAATGAAATAAAGCGCTAGTATTTTGTAACGTGATTTTTTCCAGATAATTAAAAAACGAGATATATATTTTTCTTCGGGAGAAATGTATGAATTAGCGATAAAAAATTGAATAATAAATTGCAGAAACTGACTTTTCATTTTGCAAACCGAAAAAGCGTTACTTGAAGGTTTAAAAGGTTTCAAATTTAAAAAACAATTTTAACAAACAATTTTCACAAGTTTATAAATATCGAAATAATTCCGACGTTTAACATTATTTTATGCAAGTTAAAAGTTATTAATCATTAACATTTATCAAATTAAGAAAATGAAATCTTATAATTCGGCATTGGTGTATATGTATAATATTATTTCTAAAAATAGTCTGCCGATACAATCTCCGCTACGCGAGATTTATACATTTCGTAAAACATAAAAATTGTATGAGTTGGTAAAAGACAGTTCCTCGTGTCATCTTCAAGAATTATGACGTTGGTGAAGGTAGCGATATACAAGAAAGGCTTCTTAAAACTTACACGAAATTAGATTTTAAATTTCATCGGTCTACGCCGCGCGTAACCACAGCGGCAATGACGTCGTCCTAAATTTCGAGGAAAATAGAAATGCTTGAAGAAAAAAGAAGAGTAAAGAGGAAAAAGAAAAAACAAGAGGCGTTTTAAGCAGATGCAATTCTCCCAAGAGTTATATCTTCTGCTCGCTGTAGAAAAGCGAATATACAATCGGGAAAATATAGGAAAATGGTAATGAAAAGAGAATTGAAAAACAGAAAGAAAAATATAGGAAGATAACGTGCAATGTAGTCGTCGCCTTCAACTTATGTGCATAAACTTTGCCGCGAATTTAATTTGGTTAGGTGCCTCTTGGCAAATTTATAATTTCATATTTCCTGCTAAAACAACTAAAGTTACGTATGAAAGAGAGATTTGTCAATTGTGTTTGTTCGAATTTTCAAAGCATAATAATACACTTAAAAATTATATTTATATAAAGTATTATATTTAATTTATACACAGTAATTAGTAATTGTTCACGCGAATAAAAACAATAAACTAAAATTAATTAAAATAGTTAACTAATTATTTCAGATAATCGTACATTAATTTTGTGTGTTACAATATAATAGTCGAGTTTCTATTAATTAACACAGTTAACTTTGTTATTAATTACAAATAAGCGTATATAAACAATTTTATATATATTATATATATTTATAGTCTTAAATATCAATTTTGAAATAATTATAATTAAATACTCTAAATAAATACTTGATTAATACGTATCCACTGGTTCTTAATCAAGTTAATGAGAAACTATCGTGTTTACATAGTACACCAAATAATTTACAAAGAACTAAAGTTTGAAACTAAATTTTATTATATATTGTTTCAAATAAAAGAAACTAATAACATATTATATTTCAAATTTATATACACATTGTTATAAAATTTTTTACATTTTATAACAATAAATATTCAATTCAATACTCAATCTCATTTATAATCAATTATAGTATAATTTCGAATGTAATTTACTACGTTATGCACTTATAATCAATTATATGTAAGCACTGGAAGCGCTTGAAATATCCAATATATATAAATGTTCACTAAAGGTTGCAAATGAAATATTAATGAATGCAATATTGAAACTCCTAATTTTATAAATAATCATTTATTAAGTCTTTTACAAAGCATTTTTGTATTCTTTATGAATATAAATTTTCATAATTTACAATATATATATATTATAACCGTGAAATTAATTATTTATTGACATAATATATAAATTTATTAATATATTATGAAATATATTAGATATCGAAACTGAAATTCTAATACAAAATAACTATGTTCAATTAAAATGTAGAATTAATAATAATTATGAAATGTATGGACTCAAAAAATGAATAAAAAAATCGAATATCTCGGTTTGCAATCATATCGAGACGTACAAAATAAAATGATTTAGAATCGAATAATCGATTCGTGGAGATTTTTGGTATTATAAATTATATATTTATTAACAACAATAATAAAAAAAAATTTACGCAGCACCAAACTCTTTGTCAAAAGCCTTTCGTTCAATTCCATCGTTTATTATAATTACTGGTCATATTTTACGTTTCTTTGAATGTGTCTACTTGAACCGCAACCGGCATCGTCATCCGTAAATGTTCCGGTTAGGTTAGTCATATTGAAAGGTTAGGTTAGTGGAACGTCAACATCGGGATGCATGCAAACGGATACAAGAAGAGGATTAGGAAAAAGATGTATGTAATATTTTCGTCTAGAAAGATACGTTTTCTACGTATCCATGTAGAAAAAAACAAACGGCACAAGCTTGGCCCAACACTGTCGATGATTGGCCGATCATTAGTTGCCAATGATGGCCCATCGTCGGGATGAAACGCCAATTATCTCTGGCCCAACATTGGCAGCCAACCGTTGGCATAAGCTTGGGCCATGCTTGGCCCAAGCTTGATTTTTTAAAAAAAAAAATTAATATAAACAAAAAAATAAATAATCATTAAATTTTTTATATATTATAATATTTGGAAACGTATTTTCATCATTATAAAACAACTTTTATGAATTTTCATATGGTCACCCATCCGGGTAACAGCCGTCGCCAATGTTGCTTAACTCCTTAATATGTATAGTTTCCGTCTTTGCCACTCTAACCACAAGCGCTAACTAATCACAAGTACATTTTAATGATATTGAGTTACATGATGAACGGTCGGCTGCCAACGTTGGGCCAGAGGTAATTGGCGTTTCATTCCAACGGTTTGCCAAGATTGGCATCCAAGGTTGAGCCAAGCTTGGGCCGGTCGTTGAGCATTGGCAGACCACAGATTTTTCTACATGGGATACGATGTAATATACGAATCTCGAGACAAGATTTTGCATATAGTAATTAACAAATGTGAAGTGAAAAGTAATATTTTGTAACACACAACAATTGCAATGTTACAATATATATTTGTTAAATTTCTATTTCATTCAATTACATTATAAATTTGAAAACATTTGAAGAATATATGTTTATAGTATATACTTAATATAATTTGGATTAGAAATATTTTAAATATTATTTTCGTGTAATTTCTTCAGAGAAATAATTAAAAGTTATTGTTACTATAAAAAATATATTCTTTATATTATTTATAATTTATAAAAAAAAATTATATATTTTTAAACCAAATTTTGTCTAACTCAGTTACTAAAATTATTAAAAGGCCCCCGTTTCACTGCTAGAAAAAAGTGTCGTAAAGGTAACTTTTTAAGACACAAAATGACTTATTTAAGTCAACAGCTGTCTTAATACATGATATTCTGCATTTGATTAAGACACTTAGGCGTCTTTATTAAGTCACTTTGTTTCTTAAATAAGATACATATATTATATATTTTTAGCAGTGTTTACCCTTCAGAAACAAAATTCATTTGCAATAAAAACATGCAGCATTAAGCTTGTGAAAACAGTTCATTTAAATTTACACGATATGAAATTACTTAACTTCATTCATTTAATAAGAGAGCAAAAAAATATATAATTGCGTGCTTGAGTGAGAAAGATCAATTTGTAATGATATATTAGTATAACTACTGTAGGCGTACTAAGGTTCAGAATCAAATATCGTAAGGGATTTGATAGGGTATCTCACCAATTGCTATGCTAGCTCCAAAGCCTTGGGATATATGGTATCTTAGAGAGATGCCTTCATTATATACATACCAATCTTGATCCAGAAAATATTATGTCCAACATAAGTACATATATACATCTAAAAATAATGAATGAGCAGTAAAGTGATTTTTTGTTAAGTATAAAATGACGATTTCTAATATAAAACATTTTTTATTCCTCAAATATATATTTTCACAATAAAATAATCAAAATGAAATTAATATTTATGAGTATTTTAATTTCATTAATATTTCTCGTGTGACGGATATATAAATAAAATTATGATTCATAATCAAATATATTTTAAACTAAAAATTACGATAAACACAAGATAAATATTATAATACCTGTATATAAAATATCTATAATTTAAAAATAGATATTATTCATATAATTACCTATATTATTCAAGTAATTATTTATATGAATAATATATATTCTATGAAAATAACGTTATATTAACTTAATCGATAAGCCGACTCTAATAACTTTCAATACTTTATGACATAGCCAAATAAACTGTTTGTTAACTGTTAAACCCTTTGCTTAATTTATGCAACAGTCGATAGATCATGCGCGTATGATTTATGCAACAGCTCGTTCATATCAACGTCCACGAATCTGAGTAATAGAGACGTCAGAGAATGGTTTGAGCATTTGATTCGATTTTCCAAATCGGTAGTGTACCAAGATCTGTTATGTGTCGCTATGAAATATTTCACGAACATTCTTGTTAGAATACATGCTTTTGAAC
>JABFQC010002318.1:0-16474 GCA_022817085.1 Psilanteris sp. ZL-2020
ATTTGCACTATCCTCGGATTTAAGGTGATGCGCGGCCTGGATTGACGTTCGGTGCATCCCTGCGGGGCCACAGTCAATCAGATTGCGTTGATTATTTTCGAATTCTTGACTAAAGCCGCTTGTCTTAGAAGATTGCGCTGATAGAGACGGACAGAAAAAAATCATTTCGGCAATTTTCGACAACTCAAATGAAATTTTTACGCTTATTACTTAGATTTCCCAATCAATCGGGGAGCAATCGCGATATTCGAACAAAATAAAACAAAAATAATTATTTTTAGAAACACTGCAGATATAATGTCTTTGTTTAGTTTCGTTCGACTTTCGATTAATCACTTACAAGATTAAACTGCTTGGAATTAACGAAATATGCGATCGTTGAAAAATTCAACTTCCGTTAGATACAAATCTTATAAGTGATTACAAAATCGTTTAAACAAAGACATCGGATTTACAGTGATTATTTCGTTTTTCTGTCCCGTCATTGATTTTCACCGAGAAAAATATTTTATGAATTATTACAGTTGTTCTCTTTTGTTTCAATGGGAATAGGTAAACACATGTGAAGTAGACAAAATGACTCCTGATCATTTTTCGATTTACTGTTTGAAATTCAGACACGTTCGTGTAATTGTTCATATTATTTTTCTCAGTGCTAATATGCAATAGCTGACTGTTATATTTGAAAGCATCTATTACCCAAAAGCCATGGAGCTACAGATTCGTTTTCCTTAGCACTTTTCAAAATTGTTTCCGGAAGCGGTAACGAATGCCGCACCATTGCTCCGTATAAACCATATTCTGCCATTATTGTACTTCGGCCCCAACATTTCTCGGTTTTACGCCATTTCGCTCGTCGGTTTTGAAACCAAACCTATAAACAAACAAGAATTCAATACTATTTAATAAAACTACCACTCAAGTGTTCAAAAATATGTGAATATCTAACATCGTACAGAGTTCTTATAATATAAGAACACCATTCATGATTACTTTGCAATAATTTTTATAAACTGTATAATATTAATCATTTAAATTATGTTATTCTCCATAACGCTGAGCTAGGTATAATAACGTTAAATTTTTTAATAACAAAATGCAAATTTTATAGTGTTACATTAATTGAGAAATAAATTTTAATTAGTTGCACACTGAAAGAAAAAAGTATTATTTTTTAATGAAAAGTTCACCAATTGGGTATTATACTTGCAATTCATCAAAAATCAGTAGTTTGTTCATTAAATAATATGAATCTTTTATTATAATATTATAATCGATTTACTAAAATACAACAGCTTTGTTTTTCTTAATCAATTCATCCAAATTTTTGCAAGTATTTGTTAAAGTTATTAAAACATATTGTTGAGTTTTAATATTCTAACCTAAAACGAGCAGCAAAAAGTTCATTAAAAAAAGACTTATTTAATTTAGCGGTCTATATTAATTCCATTGTGTATATTTAAATGTGTTATATTGTAATTTATTGAAAGGTTATTAAAAGTAAATTTTATTATCGAGCTTTAACCTTACATTTTTCTGATTTTGAATGTGTCTGCTAAAAAACTATTTGCTTAAAATTATAGTGAATTAAGTTTAGATGTTTAATTAACTTGTGTTATTTAATAAATTGATACAATACACTGAAAGAAATAATCCTGCAAACTTTACCATACTATATTGTAAACATGGGATGAAGGAAAAAAATGTAAACAAATATGATAATACCATACATATAAAGCATACAATATGATAAAAATTATAATATTTTCAAGTATTTATGTACATTTTTTTCCTTTATCCGATGTTTACAATATTGTCTGGTAAAGATTGCAGGATTATTTCTTTCAGTGTACAATTCATTGACTAATTTTTGTATTATGTATATTATATATCATGTAACTTGAATATTAATAATATTTACCTGTAAACAATAAACAAATAATAAATAAATAATACATAATAATGCGTTGTTAAGCGTTGCGATGAATAAAGATAACGCAGTCATAAAAAACCAACCGGCTCATCATAGTTCAAAACCCCATTAAAATACTTGTTAACCACCCATTGAGTAGCACGTGCCACTTTCTAATCTGTATTCGCATTAAATACACTTACAGTATCAGTTTTAATGACCTCGATAGCATTAAGGTACATTTTACTTTGAAGCAGTTTATATATCATAATTATTAGATTTTAAAAACGTTACTTTATCATCTCGCGTTTACAATTTATTTATTCATTTTTATTAACACGTAATCTAATAATCCGATTTTTAAATTCTAAACTTATTCATATTATTTAAATATACAAGCTTCATATCGTTAAAAATTTTAATTACATTTTCCTATATATATATATATCCCATGTAGAAATAGCCAACATAATTCCAAGAGATACAACTGATCATACGTTGAGCTAATGGTAGTTGCCAAGAATTGGATTCCAACGCTGAATCAATAAAAAATCAATTGTGAATACCAAGTTTACAAAAATATTATGTCGGTAATAAACAATGTTACTGAGTTGAACTAATATTGGCAATTGCCATTTTCCCATGTAGAAATTTCCAATCATCCTAATGCCGAACCAATGTTGGCCAAAGCTTTTTTATGTTGGGTACTAACAGCTTTAGCACAAAAATAAACTTGTATTTTTTGTCCAAAATTGCCATTCTTTTAAGGTATCTTAGTTCTTTTAAGGTATTTTAGGTAGATTTAAATGAATTATTATTTTTTTTTTCAATTTTTCCACAAAAATGGCCAAAAATTAATTTTTTGCGATCAATCTCTTATGACATTTTATGGATTTCTGCATGGATTATAATGTCTAAACACGTATTTTTGATTGATTTAAATGAATTATTTTTAAATGGCACGCAGAAACGTCCGTTTCATGAAAAAATGTAAATTTTCAATGCAGCCGTTTTTTACTTTAAATCACTTTGATGTTTATAATATGTGTGCCTGTCCATATGCAGGTTTGAACGAATTTGGAAGATTTTCAGTTTTTAGCCAATATTGCTATTTTTGTAAGGTTTCGATTTCTAGGAAGTAATTTGATTGATATTTGTCAAAGTTATCTCAGTTTATGTATTAAAAAACACCATAAACAGAACGGCTTCTGACTCAATACTATGAAAATGGTACCTCGATTGAATCGAGGTATTAAACTATTACCTATTACCTTAAACTATATAATGTTTATAATTGTAAACAATTATAATTACCAATACGATAAATTAATGATTCAAATCTGAAATAGTTTAGTTTATTCCGAAAAAAACTCCATATGCAAACACTTTGTCATATTAAAACACCCGAGATTCGAACCGACGCCTCGGTTCAAGACGAACTTAGGAGGCGGATCCTAAGCCACTAAGTCACCACAGCTTGTCTGAAATAGTTAAATTTGTTTTATATTTAATTTTTTTCGTTTGAACTTGGGACATATTACTACAACATTGGCAAACTATACCCTATAACAACGTTGATCGGTTGGAATAGTGCTATATAACTTTCATTAGGCCGTAGTTACATTTCGAGGTTAAATCAACGTTGATTCGACATTATATTACAACATTGAACCAATATTTCTAACACGGTTTCAACGTATTTTCAGTTGTAAATTTCGACATGGGATATTTCACTTTCTAAGACGCAGCATATTTGCATTTTGGTATAAAAAATATCTTTCAATGAAAAGCCTTCAGCGTATTTATGTATACACATAATTTCTTCAAAAAAAAAATAATAAACTTATACGTAACGAGTTAACCAGTTGCAAGTAATGATAAAATACATAATAACCTCGCAGCGTCGAAATTTAATAACGTGAATTGTGTAATTATATTTTGATATCGGCTTCTACCACGTCGACGGTGCATATTGAAGGCCTCGTTTTTTCGATGGCGATACACCAGTACGTGACTATTAGCGAATGTTATTTAAATGTTAGACACGCATCATTTTGGTTTGCATGCCAGGAGCAGTGGAAGAGACGCGCGCGCTCGAGGGCAGGGCGTACACCAATTTGTAGCAACAATGCTAGAGTCACCGACAGGATCGGGACGTAATTCGATTGAATGGAAACGCGCGTTGCCCTGTCAATTTTCACCGCCACCCCGAAATTATCTTTCGCTCGGGTTTCAACGGGCTGACAACTTTTTATGCAGATTGTTACAATACTGTTTCTGAAATCTCTATAATGCCATGTAATTGACTTCAATGGCTTAATTGTAAGGATAGATATAGAACGACCGAATACTCCCAGACACGATTTATGGCTAGAAAGTTATCGCGTGCAATCGTCAAATTGCGTGGAAAAATTGATAGCTGCAAAATGACGGCGGTTTAGTTCCTAAAGTATACGCGTATATTCCGATATAACGTAAAAACAAGACGCGCGTTATAAATATAAATGTAGTTTGATACGCGTAGCAAAAAGTTATATTATAAAATACCACACTTGCAGCTTTATAAGGATATCATGATTAGTATTATGGGAATTACTGTACTTTATAAACGCAGAAAAATATTGCATTAAAAATTATTGAAAGTTCAGTAAATATTATTCAAAACATAGTACTCACGGACAACACAAAAATTCAATCAGAAAATAACGAACTTTTATTGTAAACATTGATGAATTTTCAGTATTTACAAACATTCGTCAATGTTTACTAAAAAGTTCGGTAATTTCTAACTGAAATTTTGTTTTGTCCGTGAGTTACTGTGTTTTGAATAATATTTACTGAACTTTCAGTAATTTTTAATGCAACATTTTTCTGCGTGTAGAAATTTGTCTTAAAAAATATAGATATAAAATATAGACATAAATAATTTTAGAAATATTTAGTTCCAAATCCCTGAAATACCATACTGTATAGTCATTTTTAATGTAACATTATTCTCCGTGTATATTCGATGCATGTGTATCGTCGAACATAAAATATCGAACGAAATAAAAACATATATATATAAATATATATATATTTGTTACAGGAATCTTTTATACCAACTATATTGCATCCAAGAAAAAGTCCATGCTCGAAAATGACAAAGTTGACTTTCTTTAACCATTTTTTTCAAAGCGTATATGCACTCCCGGGAGGGACTAATAATTTATCGAATCGCCATCCGGTCGGAGGTGAAATATCCTTCTCACCTTTAACTTTGTACAAACTAAAAGATACGGACGAAGGGAACAGCGACGGAGAAAATAAAATGGAAAGGAAGAGAAACGGCCAGAAGCATTGTCAATTGTGATAAAGCAACAGAAGCAGCGGTCGCACGCTCTGGAGCGGAAATTGCGCACGGGTATCGTAGAATCGGTGGTTTAAGGAGGGTCCTGCAATGCGGTGTCGTTCACAGAATGGCCGCGCGCCCGAACTTGCGGAGGAAGTAGCGCGCGAGAACTTCGGCGACTCGCACGGACTCGTCCTTTTTTCCTTTTTTTTTGCACGGACGACACTTTATTGGCACACCCCGTATAATAAGGAGCGAGTTTGTATTTAGCCAGCCATGCGCAGTGCACTGTTGGCGTATCATCGATCAGACCGACGACTGACTATTGGGCCAAAACAAGAGGACGAGGGCGAGCGGAAATAAAGAGGGCAAACCGCGCCGACAGAGGGATAAGCAACGGAAGCGAATTCGCGATTTGGCCCGGCCTAGGGGTAGACCTTCCAAACCCCGGAAAAAAGTACTTCGAGGCGATCGCAGATGTTACGATCCAACCAATCCCGTAATCGCGTTTTAAAAACACGACACTCCTGACGGTTCCTTTCGCGTCATTTAAATTAGACTCGGAAGACCAATCGAGCGTGTTTATTCAATGAACGTGTAGACTCGTGAAAAGCGAACGGGGGTTCAGAATCAAAAATTAACGGTAGGAAATAACCGAAAGAAATTGTGGGTATGATATACAGTCATTTTGTGTAATTTCGTTGAAATGTCATTTGTGACGACGGTCGTTTTGAATTATACAAACACGAACTTCGTTTATTCGATTTTTTAATGGTTAATTTAATTTTATGCTTAATTCGTAAAAAATTTATAAATGCATTTATTTGTTAATATATACTTTCGTTTAATCGTTCACCAATATTGTTGGTGATAAGAATATTAATGACGATTTTTCGTTATTTAGACATATCAGTTTATAGCGTTTACGTCGACACAATGGTTTTTATTTATTGATACCATCACATCGATTACTTTATAATACATGATTTCTTGACTTGTACTCAACATCGTACTTGGGTACATCGTATACTGAAACCCAAGCTTAAGAGCGCTCGAGAGTTTTTAATTTCAAACTTTTAACGGATGTGAAAGTGCCAAGACTGGTAACGAGCGAAACAACGGAGATAATCAGTCTCGACAAATATCGTCCTTATCGAAGCCTCGAATGTCATGTGTCGTAGATGAAGCTATGCACTGCAATTAAAACCCGCGAGGGTGTATACGCAGGAATTATAATTCCCGAGCAATTTCTTTCCTTTTTAACTTAAAGAGTCGATTTCCGTGAATCTCTAGATTATGAAATGAAAGGTTTTATTACATAAATGCAATGGAAACTGGTAATGAAGAATATTTAGAAACAAATTAAATTTTAATGTCAATTTTTTGTGTTTTGGATGTTCAATTCGTATTGTTAAGAGCTTTAATTAGTGTAAAATGTATGGATATCCGCAAACTGTAAGAAACTGTTTTACATAATCCAAATTCAGAGTTATCAAAATTGAGAAAGAACATTTACGAATTAAAAAGTGACGTTTAGGAAACGCGATTTGCAAATTCGATTATAAATTATTGGAGTTATTCACTGTATTCATAGTTAAATACATGAAAAATTATCGAATTTTACGGTAAAAACTGATGAATTTTCGGTATAATTTACTAAATATATATTTAATTTTATATAAACTTCGGTAATTTTTATCTGAAACTTTAATAGTTTTTAAATGTATTATTTTCTCAATGATAAAACAATTGATTAAGCATTATTTTTATTTCAAATTATAACATTATTTATAAAATGATCTTTAATATTATAAAAAAAAAAATAAAACAATAAATTTTTAATAACAATTAAAGTTTAGATTATCATAATAATTGTACATTTAATTATAATAAGTACACTGAGGGTAAAATATTAAAGTCAACAATGCTACTTTAAATAAAAAGAAGTAGGATACAATGAAACTTATTAATGTTTTAAATTAACACTCAATATTTTTCTAACGTTGCAGAATACTTTTTTTATTATACTTTAATACTTACAATAACATTATACTTCTATGTTAATAATTGACAAATTTTTTTGTTTCGAATTATTATTTCGTTTTAGAATAATATAAAAATATTTGCAAGCGACATAATACTGGAATACTATTATATATAAATAAATAATATAATTTTAAATTAAATTGTGAATTAGAGTTATTGATATAATTATAAAATGAATATATGTTTCATGTAAGTATAATTTCATAAAAGCAACGGTTCTATAGTAATTGTTGATTAAAATTATTTTTATTTAGTATAAAAAACAAAAATATTCTTGTCTTGCAAGATATTTTTTATCAAATTAAATATACATTACACACCAAGAAAAATGTTTTCCAATTTTTCATACTTATTAAAATATTTCTCATGACTATGTACATGTGTACAAATCGATTTTGTATATTTTAAACATTTTTTACATTTAACACTTATAATTATTCCAAACGGCTTCAAAAACGTTCCCAACAGAACTCCTCTCTTTACAGTGTTAGAAGTATAGTATTTTCCAATTTACTTTTCTACGCGTATGAGTATCATTATAATACGAATCGGAACAAGTAATTATAATTGGAAACTTGTATAAACAATCAAAAAAAAAAAATAACTTGATTCAGTGCTTGAAATAGATCAAAAGCCACAAGGAACAATCCGCAACATAAGCACTGCATCTCCCCTACTGGCAATTGTTGTCAAATTGAAATCCCATCATCAGTTCTCGTGATTAAGAATTTATGGTCTTAAATCACAATGTGAGAAAAACACGGATTCGTGGCGTTTGATTGGTTTCCCAGCGAGCACCCGTAACCAATTAATCCTTGCGAATAAGTAACGAGTGTGTGAACGAAATGCATCATCTTTCCCTAGGACACGCACGACTTATTTACCGCATAATAATGCGCGAAATGCGCACCTATCTAGGCTGGCAAACAGACGAGTCGGTTAGGCTACCAGGAAAACCGGGGAATCCCTGCTGTGACGCGCCACGCGTCAGTACATCATTACGAGGGACACTTGCTCGACACGAGGGATACACATCGGAACAAAGTTTGCAATGCTAACGATACGTGATCTGATAATAGAATATATATACACTTGCTAAATAAAAGATTCATAGGAAAAAAGATATACATATATATACACTCCGTGGGTAATGATTCGATCATTATTTTTTAATTGGACATTACGATGGGAAGCCGTTCAGGCAAATCAATTACAATCGGAACAAATTGTGTTGTCTGTTTAAAAAATTATATTTAAATATATAAACTGCAACTCAATGAGCTATTGAGCGAACAAGAAAAATTCTGCAAAGTTGTATATATTAATGTAATTATTGTAGAACAAATTGAATTAATTAATTTAGTAATTTTGATATAAATTGTACATAAAAATATTTGCCAGTATACGTTATGTTGAAAATGTAATAAATTTTACATAATTTAAACTGAGATTAACTCTTTTCATTATTTCGACTTAATAACTATTATCAAATCAGAAAAGTTTGGAAAAGAAAAATGTCGTTTCATTCAAACAAGGTTCAAATGAAAAGAAGTACTTTTGTATACAGTATAATTACTATTTTTATTTATTTCTATACTTGATACTATATACATAAAGCTCTATAATGAGCTGATCAATAAAATAAACAGATCTTAATCATAAAGTACAATTTTACGTTTAGAATTAAAAAACTCTATTTTATTATACACGAAAAAGATAAAAGTTTTAAGAATTACTCATAAAATATCAATTTTTAAATAATACATAAAATGTCAGTAATTTTGACTGAAATATGTGCAATATTTACTAATTTTCAAGTATAATTTAACAGTAGAACACTACTGTCACACATTTAATACTTTGCTAGTAAGTTTTAATACATTGTTTCTTTCCGTGTATAAATAAAACGAATAACTCAAGAACAAACCAAATCTTTGGATTATAATAATACCAGAAGAAAAATAAATAACGAAAAATTACTATTTATTTCCTTAATTTGGAATCATAAGAGAAAAATCAGAATAATTACTATTTTTAAAAGTAATATATTATGATAACGTAGTATTTTTCAATATAAAAAACTTACTTTTTCCTTTTACACTGAGAAAACAATACAATAAAAATTACAATACAAGGTAAAAAATATGTTGATATTGTTGACATTTTAATTTTTTTCACATAATTATTCAAATCAGAACAATAATTTTTACCGTGCTATTATTTACAAACAGAGTTTAAGTATATATTAAATATTTTATATATGATTAGTTATAAAGTGTAACTATAATTTATACCGTGTGCTCAGGTACGGGAAAAAATTTACTGTACCAGCACTCTAAATTAAATATGCTAGCACCGGAAAATATCAAATCAAAAGTATATCTAAACAATAACCACTCGTCGTTGCCATTCACTGATGTTTATGTGCAAATTATCTCATACAACTAATTTGCGTAGTGCTGGCACGGTAATTTTTACTTTGTTTTGGTTACGATATTTTACGTATCAAACATCTTAATATAGGTTTATATTTTATTTAATTTTCAATGTTAAACTCTTATTACTTCCGTTTACCAAACATCGCGGTCAATTTTATAAGAAATTCACCATAAATTTTACTGGATTTTTCTCTCAGTGTAAAAACAGTAAATAATCTTGTTCACATATGATTCCAAATTAAGGAAATAAATAGTAATTTTTCGTCATTTATTTCTCTCAGTGTATAATTTTCTCTATTAAAAGAAAAAGAAAACCATATTAAATCAGTGACAACATGGGTAACACTAACAAATTAATAATACAACGATTCACGAAAAAGAAATAATGCAACGTTTTTAATCTAGAAACATAACAGGCATCGGGGAAATCGCGGTCACGATTATTCGCCGATCAAAAGTATGAGTAATTGTTCGATTAATCGAAGCGAAAAAGCCGGCGTTGTTTTGTAGGGAACTTTTGTGCGAGAGAGTTTTCGGTACCGATCCGAGCGTGTGGATAAATTACAACGGCACACACACACACACACACACTCAAGCATAATTCGATGGTGTTTCATCGAGGCGGAGAGGGCGTGGCGCGTTTTCGGCCCATGTTTCTCCGTAATTCAGTTAAACGAGATTTATGCGCGACACTTGGCAAAATCGTGAAATCTCGTTGTCGCAAATGCTCTGTCTCGCTCCATTTTGTTTTTCTGCCGGCGCCTCCGCCCGGCTGCTCGTCTCCTTTCGACCTTTGGCGCGCGGCTTTATTAGAATTTATAAGCGTTCTAACTGACATCCGCGCAACGCCCAAATTGCCGGATTTGCGGACCGGGCGAAAGGACCCTTATTTATTTGTCACCCGTTAGCTCGCTTGCACTGTTTCAATGTACATTATCGGTCAATTTTTGGGGTGAGGTGCGCCCAGCCGGAATTCATCGCTTTGTTTGCTCGTTAACTCCCACGAAATCGGGCACTTTTTCGTTACCCTCGGAAAACCCGGTAAAATCTTCCGCGAGCTCTTCTTCCACGCAAAATTTATGTTTGATGGTTTTATGCGCGTTCGAATACATTATACTGGTGGCCTCATCTCATCCGCAAATAATTTTATAAGTTTTGTCGTCCAAGAATAATCCAATTGTATATACGTACATCTCATTGGAATATAATTGTAAACGTAGAATATTTGGACTTTACGAGACCATTTTTATATAGATATCTGAATATATTTAACGCAATTACAAGTGTATCTTATCTGAATTATATTTTAAGACTGTTATGATGTCAGTTTATATATGTTCCAATGTAATTTTCAATAAAATATTCCGCTAACACACAGGCGTTCAGAAATACGATAGTTATGTAATTGGACACTTAATCTTGATTAATGTAATATGAATATATATCATTTACATGAAGGATCTTAACGCACGGCACAAGTTCATCCATGAAGATTCTACGTATAATCAATATTGTGTTTCGGAGTATATATATACATATATATATATATATTAATTTACATACATGTATCTTCCAAAAGTTTGTATAGAATCTTCACATTTAAATATTCATTTATTTTTTTTTAATATGGACTGGTGAACATTTATGTACGGGAAATAATACAAATTTGATAAAAGTATAATAAATATAATGAATAATAATCCGAATTACCATCACTGCTTTTGTAAATTGTTCGATAATTTTTGACAAATTTTTACACATTTTTTATACACTGAGAAAAATTGTCAAAAAATTACCATACATATGACAAGCGGACCTAAAGACAATATGTATCATTATTTCATAGAATTCATGATCAAAAATATTACGCAACTGAAAATGTTTACCATACATGCAAAAAATGTTGCATTAAAAATTACTGAAAGTTCAGTAAATATTATTCAAAACATAGTATTCACGGACAAAACAAAATTTCAGTCAAAAGTTATCGAACTTTTCAGTAAATATTGATGAATGTTTGTAAATATATACCGAAAATTCATCAACATTTACAGTAAAAACTCGGTATTTCCGACTAAATTTTTGTTTTGTCCGTGAGTTACTGTGTTTTTAATAATATTTACTGAACTTTCAGTAATTTTTAATCGAACATTTCTCTGCGTGTACTTTACGGGAAAAATTCTAATACTTATAATTATTAAACATAAGTGGCTAGCAATTAATTATGCACGTGTTTTTTATGCCGGCATTTCCAGATAATATGGTAACATTAATTAAAAACACAGCAATTTTTATGGGAACTTTTTATAAGTGTATTTCTTTTATTTTCATAATCTAGTTTGATAAAATTTGTACAATTACATTGTTCAGTGTATATAATATATCATACGATATTAATCTTCTGCACTGTAAATAAACAAAAAGTATTGAGATATGCGAAATATTTATACCATATATATAATAATTAGCAATCACTTCTTTTTGTGAACATGACGATATAAGTTCGAAATTATGATTTTTGAAATGAATGAGATACTAATAAATACTCATACGCCACTTTATTGCAATTACATACATTATATATTGACAGTTTTCTAATTTATTTTGATTAACGTAAGTCAGACATTCAGACAGAATAATTAAACACTTGTTTAGACAATTAATTATAAATCCTGTCGTTTGAATAAAACTTGAATAAAATAATATTTAATTAGAATTGAAAACGTAGATTGCGTGTATATCCACTTATATAAATGTAATTTTTAAAATTTTATTTGAAGTATTTCCAATCATTTGCAATAACATATCCTATTGATATAACATTTCCTCTAATTAACCACAACTTTGTTATCTAACGCACATACCCAAATTCTGTTTGTGAATTACACTGTCTAATAAAACAGTATTAATTGCAATTACCGATATTGAGTGTAAGACTAATTATATTAAGTAATATTATCTCTAAATGATTAGGTGTGCAGTTAACCATTATAACTAACAATTGTATAATGATAACGAAATTTTTAATATTTCACAAGATAAACGAACGAATTAAAACACAAATCACTTTTTTAAAATAAATACTTACGTAGTGTTCATTAATTTAGGAATTTTACTGAAAATTAAAGAATTAACACTACAATAATAATAATAATAATAATAATAATAATAATAAAGACAAATACAATTGAATAAACACTTTCTTTTGTATACTGACAGTTAAATTCTTGATATTAATTTTGCGGTTTATATAAACAATTGCGTGTGTCATATTTTCCATTCTGTAATATTTCACATGCTTATATGACATGACAGGATAATCTTTATTTTGACCAATTGGCCTATGATAATAGATAAAAAAGTTAACGCAAGTGGGAAATTCCGAATGTTCAAATTCGTCCGAAGTTAATCAAGCATCTACTAACCTCTACTCGACCCTCTCTATAATAACCAATTAAATAACAGACTACATTCCGCGCTGTTCAGATGCGCACAAGACACTAATTCCACCCCAAAGACGTTTTCAATTAGACTACCCCATAATCCCTGATAGGTTATAATAGCCGCGCGCCGGAAGACCAAGAAAAGGGATAGCGTCATTTCGGATGGGTTTATTAACACGTCCAAATTCCAAGCCATTGTCATGGGTTTTCGATGAATAATTTTTATATATGATCGTAGTGGATATCTATTATTACATTTTTGATAGACAGTCAGACATATATATTATTCGTTTTTAATACGACACACCTAATCGATAAATAATTAATAATCATCAAATTGTTTATGTATGAATTATTATTTATAATATTACGAAGGCGCGTAAAAGTTCAAGCATAAAATTAATTTAATTAATTAATCTTTTAATTAAAGTAATATAAATGATAGTATTCAAGAATGTAAATTAGCTAATTTGCAATTATTATAACTGCGTATATATAGTATAAAAAGTCGAAAATTCATAATTTACAGAGCAGATTGGAAAAACCAATAGAAATGATAAAACGGCTATTAATGTAAATAATTGATAGGGATAAATGATTAAAATAGAGGAGCGAAAGTCAAAAGCGCATCTCACCCCAAAGAACGACTTCGGGGAACGTCATTTTAATCGTCCGAATGTGCGATAGAAAATTCATGAGAGCCCTATTATTCGGGTAGGTGCGTTGGGGACGATATAGGCGATTCGTACAAAAGAACGGAACGGTCGTTCCTTGGATGGTTACGCTCTGAATCACTCACCAGAGAGACCGTAATTCGATTTTAATTTAATCCGCGGCTTAATGGCGCCCGAAATCAGTGATTCACTTGTGACTTTATATTTACTGTCGGTGTCTCGCGATTCCGAATACTCCACTGTCTCGGGGTGTTCATAATACTTTCGTTTCGAAAATAGAATATGAGTTTAATTTTCGCGGGTATGTTTAGACGCGTGCTTTTCATTGAGCACTTGTAATCAAAGAGGGGAGGCATTTTCAACTGGCTGCGGGTCTCGACTTCAGCCTCGCTTTATCGTTAGAAACGAGTAATTCGGAAAGACGAAATGTTTCTGACTCGTATTTGGGTCATCGCTTTTGCAGTCCGGATTAAGTTGATTAATTTAAAATGTTTCTTAATAGAAGGAAACCAATTCGTTCTTCAATTTGGTGATATATATTACGTACGTGATTATCGAGCATTAAATATATAATTCCAAAATAAATGTATATACTTATTATTTTTCTTAATGTATTCCATTATAAATAAATCAACTCTGATTATTATAAACAAAGTATGAAATTTTAGTAATGTAGACCATAGTATTTCGCAGCAGGATTATGCCAGATTTAAACAAATGGCCTAATTCTGGCAAAGCATTGGTTACCATATTTTATGGCAACCAGGTTTGAGCCAGTATTGGCCACACTACAGTTAACAACCGAAATAGCAGAAAAACTGAGCTGAAGCAGACTTGGTCACACTTGACAACCAGTAAAGTGCCAGAGTCGAGCCAGACATGGCACTTTGTATTATATAGTCTAATACAATATTAATAATGTGCCAGATAAAAATCAGTACTGAAAAGTTCGGAAACCAGTATTGGTAAAATACTGGCAACAGTACTGGGTCGACGTTATTACTCCTACGATGGTACATTAGCGGGACTACGTCTATTTAAAATTATAATAGTACTGCTCTTTAAAAATATAATAATACTGGCAACCCTGGTGCCAGTACTGGGACAATATTAGGCCAGTTGTATTGGTTCTGCTGGGTTGTTTTGTATTAAAGTATTTTATCATATCAAATATCTCACTTTTTCATGCAAAATTCATTAAAGAAGAACCAATAAAACTGGTACATTTCGTAAATGCACAAGTAAATTTTATCATCTCTGATAATAATAATAATAATATTATATTCCCATTACGCAATTGTATAATTTTCCCTTTTAAAATCACTGCACCAAATCTTCATAATCCCCGAATGTTGACATCTAACTAAAACATCGTATTACAATAATTCCCCCCAGGCGATCTTTTTCGCAAGAAACTGCAACAATCATTATTATCGACTAATCCGCCTAATGACAATGTCATCGATTGCACAATTGCCGGGCGCTTATTTTGACGCGACGATCATTGATTTGGCATTCTCGTTTTTGCAAAACTCGCGCCCAGCGGAAACAAAACAACGACAAATAGCGGAGAAAAAGAAAACCGTAGGAAAAATGGTTTTTGTTTGTCCTTTTGTTGAGTCTTTTTTTCGAGCCAAGTCAGACGAAGCGCCCAAACTGAGCGAAGAGCTTTCAACGCAAACGGTGCGATGAAATAAGTGCGGGGGATGACAATACATCGGGATCTCCGTAAGAAGCGGTCAGGGAGGGAGGAAGGCGCCGGCAAATTCGGAGTATTTTTATGGAATATACACTCAGCGTCCAGCACAAAGGATTTTGAAAATCGTAAAAAAGCTCGTTGGGTTTTAGATGCAATCAATTTGTAGCCTCGTTTTGTGTGCGTGTTTGCGCGCGTACAGGGGCACGTGTACGTGTGTGGACAGAAGGTATCAACACATTCAGAACTGTCATTGTGTTGGCGCGTCACACTGCTCATTCGAGGACACAGAGATTCTCGAGTATTTAATGCGTCGTACCTTTGTACCACTCCCTTAATCGGCAACACGCATATATACATATAAACACACCCACACCCACATCGACGTTCACTCTTACATAGAGATACAGGCAGTTTCACGCATTGCCTGTGTACACACGTACACACAATCTGACTTTCTGAAACCCTCTATTGCATACTGGTGCCGCAGGAGGAACATCCAAAAGACAAAATCAATATCAGCGTACACCACACCGAGCAGTCCCGAAATTCATGCTGATCCGTCAGGCAGTAGCTAAATCTCGGTTCATTTTGCCTTTGGTGCTGATAATCGGCAATGTCCTGATGAATGTTTTAGGTTTCTTCTTTTTCATACATAAAATGCAATCAAAAATAATTGTTAAAATAATTTCACTGTGTAAAATTTAAATGTAATAAATAATGTCTTTGTATGTGTAAATAATTAGAATGCAAATAATCGGAATAAATTTGTGTTACATAAAACGGTCCTTCACTGAGAGAAATTTGGTAGTAAAAATTAGCATGAGTAATGTTAATTGAGCATTACGAAGGACAAGTGACAATTTTTATCGTGCTTTGTGTTAAAATTTGGGATAAAATGTGTGTTAAAAACTTTGGATATAATGGATATAAG
>JABFQC010002319.1:0-16474 GCA_022817085.1 Psilanteris sp. ZL-2020
TTTTAGAGTTAAATTAACAATATTACTTTATTATTTCAATTATTTATTAATTGGTTCATATAAAAATAATAGTTCTGTTAACAAATACATTCAACTAGGAAATATAATTGTTGTTACTATTTTTTTTCTGTCAGTGCACAAACAACTTATTATTTAAAATTGTACAAGAAAAATTGTATTAACAACATAATCGGTGAGCATGGAAAGAAACATATATATATATATATGTATGTATATAATAACAACGACGCTAATAATAATAACAATGTAGTACATATACGAGCACTTCTTATCGAGGATAATTGATTAATTAAAATATCACGGATGCATAAAAGTTTTGTAATTCATTGCTGCCAATGTATTGTTGCTCGAAACACATGTACTGTCTTATACGCTGTTTTATTTCCCGTGTTAACACGTAAAAGGGTGTGCAAAAGAACTCGCTATTCCGAAATAACGTTCGATTGAGAAACCCCGGCAAGAATCAACGATATGCAAGACGGTTACAACTTTTTCGAATACATTATATTGCCGCAATCCTAATGCGGAGTGCATAATATATTTATATACATATACGCGCGCGCGCACACACGCACATACATATATATAATTATTGGCGAACAGTCTACTCAATTGCAACTAATTTTGATTCGTATTATGCGATCGGTTTCTTAATAAACCAATAAACGGTGAATTATTGCGAGATTGGTCGTGATCAATGACAAATAGACCTCGTTGCGATCACGCGAATTATTCAATTATGCCGACTATGCCGACCGCGTACGGCACACACGTATGAAATGCAATCAAAGAACCAACACTGCGGGCCGAGTTTTTCATCGAAACAATTTTATATGTCGTCAATTTTGTATCGGGAATTATACGTTTCACGGGGAAAATGGCATCTCGAAAAGCGAGTCTCGTCGGTTAACAATCAGTCGGTGGCATAATTATAAATAATCGTGACGTTAAATTGTTTTCGTCTAAAAAAAGCGTACGAATGCGTTACATGTTTGTATAAACAATAAATTAATAAACGTGCGTTTTAGATGTATCGGAAGCTTCCAACGTTTATTTTCATATGAAAAAGTAAACAAACATGAATATAATGTAATTTTATAATAGAAAAGGGGGGTTTTATTCTGGATTTATTTACCTAAAATTACTACGAGAAAATTTATGATTTTGATTTGTTGCAATCTGAATTATTTTTTAAATCAATTAAATAATTCATTTTTAATTTCTTACATCATTTTCTGATGCATATTTTTGGGGGAGTAATTGTATATATATATATATATTTGCTGTAAAAATATCATTTTTGCATAATTTATTTAAAACTGCAATGAACTTTGGAATTTGTTTACGTTTTTGTGTGAAAATTAATGCGAAATTATGTTTTTTATTTTTTTTCTTTTTCTATTATTATATAATAAATATAAATTTCGATAAAAAAGTTGTGCGCGAGATATGATAAATAAACGATCTAATAAAGATCGTTTGCGAGCGCGACCATTAATTGTTATTAACGCTAACAAAAATGTGACCGATTTTTTCGTCAAACAAATCGTAAAACGTGTACAAACTCAAACCGTACGTATCTGTTACACACAGAAACAATATATCTGACACACATCTGCACCTTTTGCGCGGAAATAACTTTTCATTTGCTCGTAAATTGCACACATCTCTGATACGAATAAACATTAAACGAAGCGCGGTAATTTTTTAATTCGCTCGCGCGCGCCTCTCTCTTCTCGCAGTCTCGTTTCGCGAGTCGCGGAAAATGTATTTCTCGTATAAATAATAATAAAAAAAAAAAAAAAAAAAAAAAAAACGCGAAAATTATGCACTTTTCTGCAACAATTACATTCGACTCGAATGTTACGCGCGCGAATATGACACGCCGGAATTTACGACCGTAGTCGGTATACAATTATCGGGGAATTGCGTTGTCGTATTCGCGTTTATTTATGCAAGTCGAACGCTGAAAAAACAGGTGTATCGCGGCGCAACGCCATACCCCATCGGACTATTACTTTTCGTCCGAATGCTGTGTTGAGTTATTATGACTCGACACGAATGGGATCCTCTCACCTCACAGCGCCACGGCACCGAGCAGCCGCGATTGCGCAACTTCCGCCTACTGCCACGACGGTTTCCTGTTCGGTCGTCATTTTTTAAAGCACCATTATGACGTGTCGCTGAAAAAGAGGTCGAGCCCGACAAACCGAATCGGCTGACTGAACACGCCCGATGATGATCAACGCCCGGAACAAACCTGCACCGAAATCTTTCGCTCCGGGGACGGCGCGCTTTTTGCTCGAAAAATTGATTCGCTCGATTCGCGGCGCGCCGCGTCGCATTGAGTCGTGCCAAATTCGCGTTTTGCGATCTTGCGACGCGGAAATCCAATTCAAACGGATGAGTTGATTCGATCGAAAGAAATACCCGTTGCGTCGAGTGTAGAAATAAAAAAATCGGATGACGTATGAAACATAACCTATATTTTTTTTTTTTAATTAATTGGTAGGAGTTACTTTTAACCAGTAATTCGAAAATCCATACTTTTACCACTTAAATTAGTATGTTCGAGTAATTCAACGAATCAAAAGGCGCGATGTTATTTTGTAAACCAATTTTTTTACGATACGAGTAATGTTTTCAGTGTCAAACGCCAGTGATACCAATATCGAAACTCGAATATTTACAATCCGTATCGTTAAATCGACTGTCTGTTCATGCAAATCGACCATCTGCGGTTCAACAAATCCAATTTTAATACAGAAATTGGAAATTTAACATGTGCATGAAAGTTTCGTTGAATGTCAACGAATCGTATTAACTTAAATGGGAATCTAATTTTTCCAATAGGGAAAGTTAAGTTTTTGAATGGTATTATTTATACTAATATTATTATTAGTTTATTATAACGATTATTGTTCCGAAAACAAGAATTGATCGTATCATTAAACGCTTTAATTAATTAAATGTTTATATAAGACTCGTTTGAAGCTGTTACATTGCTTTGCAAATTTCACTGTATCTTTTCTTAAATTGATTTAATCGCAATCAATTTAATTCAAAATCTAATGAATTATTAATTCAATGTGTTGTATAGTACACAGATGAGCAAAATTGTGTTATAATGTTAATTATCTTTATTTTATTTATTGTCAGATTCATGTAAAAATTTACAATGATTATAGTTTTCTTTATTTATGCAGCATACGATACTTTTATAATAATTCATTATAAGATCTGGTATCAAGTTTTTCTCAGTGCACATAGAAAAAAGTTACTTTATAAAATACCATACTTGCAATAAGGATATCGTAATTAATTTTATAGGAATTATTGTACTTGATACACTGAGAAAAAACAAGTTTAACAATGTACTTTATAATATATCAAAAGTGGACGATACGTTAAAATATAAGAAAAATTACTATATAATGTAGTAAAATTGGCAATGCACATAATAATATATTCAAGTTCATGTAGACAATTTTAATATATGATATAATAATTTTTTTTTTGTGTTATCACGTATCGTCTACTTTATTATTTATTTTATATTATATATATATTTTTTTAATATTTTTTAAATTAAAAATTACACAAATTAGTATAATTAAAAATAAATTATAAAATAAAATAAAAAATAAATTAATTTTATAAATTTAATTACAAATCAAGAATTAAAAAAAAATAATTTCGTCTGTTTTGTCCATCACTTTCATTCATTTTGCAGTGAAATTTCAATTATATTTTCCTTCGTGTACTATTTTTCTGCGTGTAGTACAATTTAATATCGACTATCTGCTTAATAAATTGTCAATCACCCAATTGATAATGCGCCAATTAACAACGATAATAATAACAACGTAGAAACCGACATACCGATGCGAGGCAAATAAAAGGGAAACGGAAAGTGAATTAATAGCAACCTACTGGTACAAATGTCAAGATATAATATTGAATTCATAATTTGAGTTTAACGCTGTGCTTTTTTTAATTATTTTCCTTGTTTGTTTTTTTTTTCTTCCACCAGCGTCTACCAAGCTCGTTAGAATAAATAAAACGGCGTCAGAGTATAATGACTATTTTTACCGCGACTGATTGAATAATTAATCCCGGCAACAGGCGAAGCAACCATTCAGCGGGTTTACGGTCACGCTTACGTATCAAGAGTATACACGCTCGTAATGATCAATGAATATGGGCATTGCATACGCATATTATTATCAGATACGTCTAAACCCACTGTTTTAAGACTATTTAGCGGACACGGCGCACCGCGAGCGCTGGCTTTAACCGCCGATAATGAAGTTCGGCCGCGTTTTTACGACTCTCAAAATGAGACTCTAATTATTTCGTGCTCGGCGACTTTAAGTAATTGCCGTTATTGTAAATTTATATCTCGCATCGCATACGGCGAGCGCGAATTTCGCAACGTCCGGATCGATGATGGGCGATATGGAAACAAGGACGGTCAAGTTCGTTTGCGAAAAATTCTTCTAAAGGTCGGGAAATTGCAAAAATCGAAAGGTCGAAAATTCAAAATTTATACATGCAGGTAGGATGCGCTTTTGCAAAAGTATGCAAATATCACGGAAGTGTCTTGATTTAAGACGCTTAGAGAAATTTAAATTTAAGTTAAACTTATACACGGAAAGAAAAAAAGTATTAAAAATTACTCATGAAATAACAATTGTGTTGTATTTTGAAATAATACATAAAACAATTTTTACTAAAATGTTAGTAATTTGTACTAAAATGTTAGCAATTTTAACTGAAATATGTGCAATACACTGCTAAAAACATACAGTACAGGTGTCTTAATCAAATGCACAATGTTTTCTATTAAGACACCTGATGACTTAAATAAGACACTATGTATCTTAAATGTAACTTTTTTAAGACACTTTTTTTTAGCCGTGTACTTACTAATTTTTAAGTATAACTTAAAAATAGAACTCTACTGTCACACATTTAATATTTTGCTAGTAATTTTTAATACAATGTTTCTTTCCGTGTAAGCTTCTCGTATTAAGACCCCTATCTTGAATCGAGACACTGGGTCTGAAAGTGCAATTGGTGTATGAAGTTAAGACGTTTGCGTGACGTGTTTTCGCGGTGGCTCCGTTTTATATATATATATATATATATATATATATATATATATATATATATATATATATATACACACATATATATATATATATATGAGCTCTGCCTCCCCCCCTAAATCTAGTCAAACCATAAACTCAAGATCCCAGGGCCCTCAGCATCGTACGTTGCAGATCTGTCCTCAAAAGCCTCATTAAGTGAGATAATATACGATATTTATTTCATTTAGTTAATTCCAATAGATTAAACATAAATTATTGAAATATAAATAGATTTAAGATTAACGTGTTTATATCGTTTGTAAAATTAGCGTATTAAAAGTTACATTTATTTAAACTATTAAAGAAAATTGATTATAGTATAAGTTACAATACGATAACAGTAAAACAATATTTTCAGTTCGATAAATTTTTATATGAATTAACTCTTTTCATTTGTGTAGTTTAATATGCGGCGATGTATAGAGTAAAACCGCAACTGATATCAGCATTTACAACCAGTCTCGGTAGTATAATGGTAAGTACGCCCGTCTAAGACTGTTCTTAAAGGGAAATCAAGGTTCAACTCCTTGTCGAGACAGAATTTTTTTGTATATATAATTTTTGAATGAATGATAATGTATTATTAAGTATCTAGATAATTGTTATAAATAGTAATTTGTATTTGTATTAAATAATTCTACATATTCACTTCAAACATATATATATATACTTATTCTTTCTAAATTGTCTTTAGGTAGTCATTGTTACTTATGTTTTTTACTCAATATTTTATTCTGTAAAATACGATGTTATATTTTTTGCAATATTTTCGCCCGAAATTGTTAAAAATTAAGAACTTATTTCCTTTTTTCCACTTAGTTTTCTTACAATATTTGTGTTTATTTTCCTTTACCATTTAGGTTTAAGTTAAAATCTTTCTTGTCCTTTTCTTTTCTATCTGTTATATCTTTTTTTCCATTTTATAATTTTTTTTTATTTCTCATTTTCTGTTTCTTTTTCCAGCTTTTAAAAAGTAGTTCTGAAGTCGTCCTTAATTTTTTTCTTTTGTTTCCAGTTTTAATATATATTTTCTAAATCGTGTCAACTTTTCTTATGCAACGTAGTAACTGATATTAATCTTTATATCCTCTTTTCATATTTGATTAATTATAATTTTAAATAATATAACATTATATGTATTTCTTATTAATTCATTTGTGTGTATTTTATATATAAATTCGTATAACATAATTTTTGTAAAATTGATTTAATAAAATGATAAAAATGATTTAATCTTCTTTCCGTGAATTAAGGTTCTATTCAACTTTTTTCATTTCCCCCCACCCAATTCCTCTACTGTAGAAGAAGGTAATCAACAAAGCTTATATCGAACGCGTCCAATACTTAATTCTTTTATAATTAAATAAATTTGTGGGTGTATGGAAATGGGATATATGAATATAATTAAAATGACAAAATGTGTTCTGTATATTTGCTAATATACTGTTCTGATAATCGGCATTCCGTATACATTTTATATGCAACAGTTTCGAGACAGTTAACAATTAACACACGTGCATATGTCTGTATGCGCATATGCGTTTATTAAACGGTGCAGGCAGGAGACGAAGGTGAGGTAGAAGTAAAAGAGGCAAGCGGTAAAGCATTAAAATAACGCGCGTGACGTGGCGAGGTCGTGCAAGGCGAGCAGCCTTACGCATACTATCAGCCAACCGGTCTGACTGTTTTGCGTCGCGTTTGACTTCTTGGCGAAATGTATTAAAAAATGAATAGCTGAATCGTTGATCCGGCTACGACATTTTATACATACCAAATAAATGATATAAAATGGCGCGAGTTTCAGGTCATTTTTGGCTGCAGAAATTCATTATTAGCCATTTCAATTGATTAATATCGATGTTATATAACGTTTGGAACAACTGCTAAAATTTTTTATTTAAAGACAAGATCTATAAATTAAATTACAAACTTGACATATTTCTTATGTGTCAAATTTGTTGATGCTTCACGTTTCGCCAATGTATGTATATATATAATTAGATTTGTGGCCTAATAAACATAATGAATATCGTAATATGAATAGACGATTGGTGTCCTAAAATATATTATATATGATTATAATAAAATGCAAATTTATATATCAAATTCATTGATAAATTCAGTATAATTTGTTCGTATTTATAACTATGAACCGTATATTATATATTATATTGGCATGAAAAAAATTGTTATCATTCAGAACAGTACATACATATTAGTAATGCAAATTGTAATAAATTAGTTATATCTTAAACGATTTTAAATCGAATACTTCCATAAAATTTATCGTTTATACGAAATTAGAAATAAAATTTCATCATGTATCTAGAAGAAAACATTGGCAGTAAAATGATGTAAGTTGTTTTTTCGCATGCGTGCCAGTATTACAGTTATCTATCGCATGAACGTCTCATGAAAAGCAACGAGTAAGGTGGGATTCAGACTCGCGTGGCGTTGGAAAGCCGAGTCGGGAAACACCTAGCCGGTCTATTGCTGGAATTCCAATTATGATATTTGTGCGTGGTCGTGTTCGCAAAGCTACGAAAGAAAGGTGTCTGCTGTCTTAATGCACGTCTACTGCCATTACCACTTCTACCGTACGTTGCACATGCCATGCAAAACGTTTGATGGTATACAAAGTATTCCGACAAAGTGATAACATTTTTTACGCGGTTTTCTGTTGTTATTATTATTATAAAACGAATGTAGTTGCATCCGTTAATATATACATATATATAGGTATTTAAAATATTAAAATATTGACATTACATAACAACTATCTTAGTTTCTTGTTTTAATATACACAAAACCGTCGTATTACTTGTATTTGAATATATACAGTTAAATGAAAATGAATAATAATAATAACATATTATAATAAATAATAGTTTTTAATTTATAAAAATGCAATTGACTACTGCTCATTTTGTAACGTTTTGATATTCGAATTAATTTGCGTGGTGTTATAAATTATTTTTTTAGTTAAATTTTGTTTATTAACGTCGTTTAATATATAATAGGTGCAATATATTACGTCACTCTGCAATTGTTGGTAGAAAAGTATGATATATTTTGTTAACGAAAAGTGTTCAGATGAATATTTGACTAGAGTACTTGAAACAGTCGAAGTTTGACGACATCGTGCAAGATTGATTGTTATGAAAGGTTTACCTGAAATAGCATTTTGTCGAAAAATTCAAGCACTCATTGAACAGGCGAACAAGACATCGAGAAGTAGAGAGATTCCCGAGGGACTTTTTCCGGAAAAGCGAGAAATTCCAGGCAAAGTGCGACGAGTTACGAGCGAGCAGGCGGTCAGAACAGAGGGTCGGCTTAATAACTGCCATGCGGCTCTCATTTCTCGACTCTCTCAAATCCGGAAGTATTACTTGAGGACCGTAATATTCTAACTCACGTGAGAAAATCCCGATGCCGGCAGAGCGAATTTCCTTCAATACTAGGAGGACATGTTTCGCAAAGGAGCAAAAACGCATGTTGAAATTGTTCGCTTTTTCCGGTAGATTTTCAATTGACTTTAATTGAAATCACGTTGCAGAAAAACGTATAACGATTGGATTGGTTATTTCGTTTTCCTTTTTACTTATTTTGATTTATATGTTTTGTGTTTTTAATAACTTTCGTAGATTAGATTTTTCTAATCGATTTTATTACTTGCAGTATATTTTTCAAAGTAAAATGAATATTTTTGCAAAGTAAAATAAACACATAACACACACAAACAATTATCGAGTTAAATGTGTGACTATTGTATTGGCAAAAGTACACTGAGAAAAAAAATATAATAAAAGTTACTATTTATATAATAACTTAGGCACAAGTGTGCAAATATAGTAATTTATATAACAGAAATGAAGTAAATTCAAGCAATATATTACTATTTTCAACTATTTTATGTGAAAAAATTCACTATATTTGCACACTTGTCCCCAAAAGTTATTATATAAATAGTAATTTTTATTGTATTTTTCTCTCAGTGTATGTGTTACCATTTTTGTAAGTTTTTGAATTAAAACCTTTTTTGTTGTGTTGATTATTATGATATAATTTTTGAAGAAGATTTCAATTTCTATTATTACTAATTGCGTAACAAGTATGCATTCTTTTTAAAATTGTAAAATTAAAGGTTTATTTGATATAATTAAAAATAAATATAGTTTTTGATTTTAAAAGATTCATATATTCTTTAACAATAAATTTCTACTTTTTGTATTATTAATTTATTTCATTCTTATTCAGTGAGATAATTATTTAATCTAATTGTTATATGTAGATATATGCTAACAATACCCCATTATTATAAAAAGTATCAAATTAGGAATAATATATTTTTTATAAAATTCAATTTTTTAATTAGTTATGATTTTATTCGAAAGTATAGAGTACATTTATGTTTTTTAATTAAAAATATTTTACGTGAAACAAATTTTTATTTACGTAACATTAACTTTACGTATCATTTCTATAAATAAATTATTAATTTTGTCATTTAATTTTTACTTTTAAGGCTAGATAAAAAATAAAACGAAATTAAAATATTTAATATACCATACTTTACTGGAAAAATTCTAATATTTCTAACGGTTGCGTATAAATGGCACGGTAATTACATAATTATGTAAATGTTCTTTATGCAAACGTTGTCAAAGGGTATGGTAAAATTAATTAAAAATAAAGGAATTTTTGTATATAACTTTTTTCTTACTTGTATACATATAGACATAAAAAAGTAAATATAAAATTATATATTAAACACACACTGTATTATCGTGCAATTTTAATTAAATGATGATTTCAACTTCATAGTTAAAATATAATCTTCTTTGTAAGGAAAAAATCATCATATATATTAATTAAATAAATTAAAAAAACATACAGAAACGAAATAATTTCCTTGTAAAAGATATGTAATAATTAAAAATAATATTTTTGTATTTAATATAACTAATATAAAAAAATATAACTTAATTATAAACTTTGTATCATTTCGTGAAATTGTGTTAATAATTAAATTTTAGATTAATAAAATATGTATACATATCATAACACATATTGCAACCATTAAAAATTAATATATATGTCATTCTGATATCTTACCGAGTTAAAACTATAACGAAGAAATAACTTTCTAATGTGGGTGTAAATCAGATATTTAACTCGTCGAATAAGTATTTTCCGCAAAAGATCATAAAACTAACATCGTGGAAAGTATTCATCAATCAGCCAAGGCTTATCCATTTTTAATCTAATGAATAATTCATATGTTGCGCATCCAGTTATTGCGAATTGAATGAATTATATTTAAATTAATATACGTGTAATTTTATGTAACCCTGATGAATAACCACGCATTAAATTATGTCAAATGAATAATTTATAAATCTCCGGTCCGGGAATGCCCATGTTTTGTTACATACACGATGAGCTCGTTCCAAGAGCTGGTTTGATTTTTACCAAATTTTATGCTAATCGAATCGCTCTGCACTTGAAAACGATATCAATTTGAAAATAATTCCAACTGTCACACAAATCATACAACGATTCTTTCGATAACCTTCCGTTAGGCCGATTTCATCTCTTGCACGTGCATACACCGACACTATAATATTGATTCGTCTGATCATAACACTGGGGGAACAAACTGCGCAGCCATCCGTCTGCCATAGTTTCCTGTTCCGGAAGGAAGTGACTTTCTTCCTTTGTACTCTGTCATTAATTATACGATACTGGAAGTACAGTTTCGCGTATGCAGAGCTTTAAAAACCAACAAAATGAACAACAATTTGAATGTTGTTTGAAAAAAAAAAGGGGGAAAAAATTAGAAAAAAAAAAGTACGAAATCACATATAAAATAGTCTTTAAATGCTAGATGCAAAAAACTAACGTTATTAATACAAACAACGAGTGTTATCGTTTGTTTAATTAGTCACAGCTGTTACTTCTGCGGATACTTTATCCTTCGCTTCAATTTCAATTTTCTGTCTCCTTCCATCATCCGAGGTAAGAGCTCCTTGACTGATCCAATTAATCACTTAAGCTGAAAGCAAATAAGATTTATCAAGTGACCAAATTAAATCACGATTTGTTTAATTGTAAACAACCGATTGCGGTAATACAATAATTACTTCCATCATCAGTTCCGCTATCCCGAAGTGGCCCGCCCGATCAATTCTATATGAAATAAATATCACTGGACGCAGATTTATATAAATTCCGTGAACGTCAACAGTCACCAGCTTCATGTATTCCTGATAAATAATTTATTTGATTCTAATAAAACATACGCTATTTCAATAAATACTCTGTTTATATCAAATAAATACTCCCCACGCTGGCGTCTGTTGCCCATCTAAACTAAATAATCGAACGAGTATGGTATAAAATAAAAAGAAACAAAAAAGAAAAAAAAAACAAAAAAAGGAGAGAGCGAGGTGGCGAGAGAAGAGAGAAAAGTGCAGAAAAAAGGACACGAAGGCGGATCTCGTCTCTCTCTTTTTAATCCCTCCCCGACGATGCTGCCGAGTTATAGCAGTCTGCTGCGACCTAATTGAATTTGATTTTTTGCCGACAAGGGTAAGCCGATGTACAAAGCGCCGCGCTAATGTCGCCGAGGAACTCGGTCTAAGACGCACACCTGTCGAAAGTTGGGTGTGTATTGCACAGGGGTGCTGGTCCGCCCGTTAGAAAAAGTGCGATTTGCCCGAAAATCCGGGACTTCCGTATCAGGGCGACAGGAGGTCGGACGCGGTTGGCCGGTCGACCAGGTACTTCCGGCGCTCATCGAGGGATTCCTCTCTGGACGTCATCCGAACGCAGAAAAGCCCGCCGGCATCCGGACGCAGAAAAGCGCGCCGGAATCACAGGGTAGCAAAACCCCCGAACGAACTCCTCTGCAGGACTTGCGCCCGCGCGTTGCCTCCTTATTCGTTATCCCGTAGGACTTGTCGTACGCCCCGCACCCGAGCACCGTCATAAAGTCAAAGGGTCCTGGACGTGATTGTTTCGGCTCTGTTTTGCGCTGCAATTTCAGAGCTTTTGTTGGGCACGTTAACAGCTGAATTACTCTGAGCTGCGTCTCCGTCGTGAGATTAGGCTGAGTGAATTTGATTCTTTGCACGTGTATCGTGAATAAAGCAGCATTGCTATTAAAATGTTTGGTCAATGATAAGCGATTTCTTTGATTACCGTTTTATTTAATATATAATTATGTATACTTAACTGCGTATACGCGATAGGTTCAGAAAAGGATTGAGAAATAATGGCTTATAGAAACTGATTAAAACTATACGCAACGCATACTGATTAGAATATAATCAATTATTTAAATTAGAGTATTATAAAGATATTAATTTTGGGATATTATAAATCAAAAATATATACTTTTTTGAATAAAATTAAAGAAGTTTAAGTGTGATTTACTCATTATTAGTTATGTATATTATTATATACTTATTTAATAAAATTTATAAATACTCATACGTGAATTGTACACACTTTATTATTTCTGAAATCAGAGGAAACGTCAATCAAGCTTACAGTTTAATTATGCCAATACGATTTTTTTAAATCAATATATGTATGTAAAATTGTAGTGTATACAATGGATTTGTAATTTGTAATTAACATTTGTTTAAAATCCGTGGTAACGATTGTTCCGCGTTGCACATGGTGCAAATGTTTATCCATTAGAGAAGCACTTTGTTCGCTTTTATGATCAATCACTTTTATGACTACTTTGAATGATCGAGTAAAGTTAAGTGATATCTATTTCATACTAAAATGCATCTCGCAGATAAACTATGTGTATAGAAAACACATATATACGTGACAAGAGTTCTTCTTTCAAATATGCATATAAAGCAGACGTTTCAAATTCACGACAATTTATCAGTCGATTGACCTTTTTGATGAACGCTATACGTCTTATGATATTATTTTATCGTTGCACGGAGAGTATTGAGATTCGGTTCAAAAATATGATAAATGTTTTAGGGGTAGTAAAGAAAAGGGCGGTAAGAAGTCAGGAACGTATAAGAATAAGAGGTAAATCAAGGTGATAGTGCTTGTGCGCAGAATCGTGGTTGGGGTGGATACAATGGAGTGATATAGAAATGTTGAGATAGATATATATACATAATATTAGAGATGAAAGGGTCGTTGTAACCGAATGAAATAAGTCTACTGTTACGATTTACATTATGCTTGAGATCTATGCAATTTTTTAATATATTATTTATGATATTAATTTTTATAACTTGTATTAATATTGTTAGTAATTAATTTTGTATCCAGATAATAGTATTGCATATAATGAAATAAAACTTTTTTAATGTATTCGATTTATATATTTTAAATATAAATTATTTTATAACAACTTGTTCCACGCCTACTAAATTTACTCAAAAACAAATAAGAGGATTTAAAAATTACAATTACGTGAGCCGCAAGGAAAGTTTTGAAACGTTGCTAATATTACGGAAGGCAAAGCTTCGAGAGAAGCTTTGAGGTTGCTGAAGTATCTTTGACGCGTTAATGGTTGAGAAGTGATATGGCCAACATTATATAGAAATGTACTAACATTGAAACTATAAAACTTTTTTTAAATAATTTTTATACGTGAGAATGTATTATACAAAGAAAGAATGTGGAGAATGCGTTTCCAAAATGTTTTTATTTTTAAAGTATTTCAAACTTAATGAATTAAATAAATAGATTAATTTCTTACTTTTCAATTAGTTAAATAATATAAAAAATAAGTTTATATTATTCAGTAATAATCATTCAGCATAAAGTTAGGTTGCACAAAACAAATGTTTAGTTGTCAATCAGCAACTTTGCTGTAACGATTGCCGAATTTGTGGTTTAACGTGGTAAACTTTTTAATAATTTGACTGAATATTTATTTTGTCTAAATGTATTTCTTCATTTGATTCATTTGATTCTTCAATTGAGTTTATTCATTTGTAAAAACTGCTATTTATATAATTTAAATACTACTTTCACACTGCTAAAAAAAGTGTCTTAAAAAAGTTACATTTAAGACACATAGTGTCTTAATAGAAAACATTGTGCATTTGATTAAGACACTTCGGTGTCTTAATTAAGTCACTTTGTGTCTTAAATAAGACACCTGTACTGTATATTTTTAGCAGTGCAATGCTAAATATCAATTATATTTTTATATTTGTTTATTAATTTCTTGAATTAGTTACTTTTCTTACTAAAATTATGTACGACGAGCGTTGCCTTATTATAGATTATTTGGCATATTGAATACACGCAGAAAATAATTAACTGCGAATAAATCTTTATTTTGTTTCATTACAGGTCAGTATCAACAATGTTACTGAAGAAGAACGGGGTACAGTATAGAAATGCGTTCTCTGCGCTTTTCGTAACGCATCCCCAGCTGCATCGACTTCAGCCGGGTTTTACGACTTACGTGCTGCGCGTCAAGCTCCGCATTTCTCGTTTACGTTTTATGTGCACTGTATTGAATATCCGTAGCCCCGCTAAAACGGGCAATGCTTGCCTGTGGTCTATTAAAGTTTGAATTGACGAATAATAAGTACAACAAATCGTTATATATAATCCCCCGTAATTCATATATAAAACAAATGCACAGTTATTATGAATGTATATATGAGTTATCAATTGTTTACAATGTTCATATTTTATGTATTAAAATTATATTAAAACATTTCGAGAAACATTTTATTCTATTTTATAAATAATATTTTATACACTTTATTTTATACAACACAATTATATTTATAATATATTCTTATCAACTAATAATATATTAGAGCTTTTTAATCCATAAGATATAACATAATTACCTGTATGTCAATAATTATTTTGATATTTCAAAAAATAATGCATATTATGTTTAATTATATACTTTGCATGATTTATTAATTTATTCCTTTGACCTATAAAGGTTTTGTGTTAATTTTAAATTTTCAACTATTAAATTCTATTATATTTATTATACATAAATTGCCAAAATTGATTGATAGTTCAAAAGGTTAAAACATTTCAAATATAAGAATATAAATTTATAAATGTTTAGCATTAATCGTAGGTATGTAATTTAGACCGAATAAATAATTTAAATATATTCAGTTTGATAAAGTTTAAATCTAACCTATGAATATTAACTATAAGTTACTGACATCCAGGGATTGGATGATTCTCTCTGAAACTAGAACAGTTACAGAAAACTATTTAAAAGTATTTAAAGTTTATTTATTGAAATATTTCATTAATTTTATAATGTTTATATTTTTGTAATGAAAATATTTTAAATAAAAAATAAGTTTTTTAAAAAATAAGAATATACTATGAAAGTATCTTAATTTATGATTCGAATCTTCCCTTTAAGAACCAAAGAAATCGTAATTAGTTGTGCATTTTATTAATACATCATTGTCTTAAAAGTAAGATACTAAGTAAATACTTATATTTACAGTAATGTATTTGAATTTTTTCAGATGAACATGTATAAAAAATTGAAATATTAAGTTAAATTATAGAATATATATGACATTTTTTATAGACTAATAAGGATTTACGTTTACTTATTCCCTTTCATTAAACTCTCTGAAACCTCTAAATAGTTTTTAATGGAAAAGTTTTCAACTATAAGTCATCTATAAAATGTTTGTTTTATGGATCCTTTGTTGTGATGATATCGTATTAAATTCTTGAACTTTTTATTGTAACTTCTAAAAGACAGTCGTTTAACTGTCATCAGTCCCAATTATCATATATACTTTTGGCATCACATTATCTGATGCAATGCTAATTTGTTTGGTTTAAGTTTTCATATATAATTTAGATTTAATAATATATTATTTAAAACAAATTTATTGTATGATTACTAACTTAATTTTCTTATTACTATTTATGAAAATGTTAATCATTTTTTGCATATAAATTATTATTCACCTAATTTCTATTGAATAAATGATATTTGATATATAAAATATTTGGTTTATTTCTATAAGTTATTATAAAAGTATAATTTTAGAGTTAAAATTTGTATATGATCTTTTTTTCTACAATAGAAAATAGTTAAAATGTTAATTGAAAGATTAAGCTAAAATAGTGAATAATGAAATAAAAAGAAACATTACAGTGTGGGTTACTTATAATGAATGAAAAAGATAAGAACAATCATAACTTCAGTACAATAACAAGAATTCAAAGTAAAATGAACCAAATGGCATTTTTAAATAAAAAGTGTTCATTAACATTCATTTAAATATAAAAAGTGATCT
>JABFQC010002320.1:0-16471 GCA_022817085.1 Psilanteris sp. ZL-2020
TTTTATATTAAATATATAAATGTTTAATAATACGTGTATATTGTTAGGCACACAAAAAAGGAATGAAGATTGGAGGGACGATCAACATACTTATCGTTACATAGCAACGATTTTGTTTTTTAAAAAACTATAAAAACGTGTGATTGAAGGTGCATGGGAAGGGGTACTACAATTAATCTCGAAGAAGAGGCGCGAAATACAATTGGCATTGATATTAACCTAATATTCATTCATTGCATTGCGCTGTATATAAGACTCGTTTCAATATCATATCAACGTTTAGATTTGCTCACACGGTAAACATAATTTATAAATGAATAATATACCATTATACTTTGTTTGGCTTCGTTTTAACTGCAGGTCAATATTCGATAAAATATATCTTGAAAATTGATTAAAATTATTAATGTCTAAAATATAACAAATACAATTGTTTCTTATAAATCATATACATAAACGTTTACTAATCAATTTCCACACATCATTCATTTTATTTCTAAATTGACATTCAATATATTCAACATATTATCATAGAAGATATTATTCAATGCGAAGAAAAAAACTTGTATTTGTAAAAGTGAATTTTATTTCCACTGTTTGTGATTTTAATTATGAATGAATGTTTTTTGTCATTAAAGCTAAGCGTTTTTTTGTAATTTCATGATTTATTCATTTTTAATATCAATACAAACGTATACGCTCATTCTACAATATAAAAAAAAACGTTCATACCATTTAAAAGAATTTCAATATACTGTCCCATAATCGGCCCACTTTGGTCATCTTTACGTTCCTAACACAATAAAGAATAACAAACAAAAATGTGCAACCCAAACAAACAATTTATCCCATTCAACCACAATTACGCAATTTTAATTATATTTATATATTTTCACAAATCTTCTTTTCTAACGCTCCTTCTACATCATTACAATACGCATCCGTACTCATTTCTTTTTTTCACAAACGATTACTAAAAATTGTGTTCGATTTCCTGATATTTAAATTTAACTTATTCTTACCGAGAAAAGCCGTGACAAACATAGTAAATAAATCACGCCCAAGTCGGGGAACTAATTTCCTACGTCTGTATGATTCAAAGATAATACAAGTCACATTCCTTCTTAAAAATTATATCTTTAATGCCGTCCTTGAGGAAAAAGTTTTCTATACGGAAAAAAGCAGCTCAAAATATTCCGGGATTGAGATTGTCAGTGTCCCAAATTTATGGTACCGGTCATTGGTTCCAGGTTAAATGTTTCGAGGGTGGCTCGCATGATTTTCGGAGGACAAAAAGGCGTCGTGTTTTTTGTTCATTCTTTTTGCGTCTGAGACAAAGGACACTGCTCGCATGACGAAATACCGACCGCTGCCGTCGTTTCCGCAAACACTCAGTGGGCGATGCGTTCCGTTAGGTCGGCAATTGTGTCACGCTCCCAAGGAACTTACACTTGTTTCGCTCGGTACGTGGCCCATTTCGAGACCCCTCGCATCGCACGGATATTTCACAACGGAACGTAAAACTTAAAACGAGCATCGACCCGAAAAGCGTACCAACGCCGATCGATGCGCACCGAATTTTTTCGCAACTACTACCTCGAGGTCAACAAATTGTGCGCCGTATCACGTTTGCACCATTTCTTTTCATTGTTAAAGCCGAAGAAGTCCGGCCGGTATTGAGCGGGATAGTTATGGTGGAATAGTGTTTTACGCTTTTCTCCACAGATAAATTTTAAGTATAAACAGTATTGTGATGGTAATTGAATACAATGGGTTGTTTGAAAAGAATATTATACACCACTTTTAACTGACCGTTTCAGGTGTAATCGAATTAAAGGTTGCGCTTTTGTTACGTATTCTGATCCCGTTTCTTCCGCGCAGAAACTTTCGGTTTTGTTAAATTTGTTGCGTTCGTAACATTTTGGTCGAGTATTTATGCAGCGCGATGGTACTTCAATGATTAATAATTATTATATTTCAATTAATTAAGTGATTCTCGAGAGTAAAGATATAATTGGAATCAAAATAGGACCAATTTTATGTAAGAGATTATGAAATTTCTTGTTTACATACCGTGGGAAAATTTTACGCATACCGTATATTTACAAATAAAGTGTTTGCAATGAAATTACTTATGATTTTAAGTACAATGTATATATTTTTTATATTTAGTGTTTGTTTCAAAACAAAAATTCGACATTGCGTATGTAAACAACAATGTAAACAATAGAATTTCAACTTTGTTTATGTTAACGCGTCCTATTCAACACAACCAAAATATTGATCGTTTAAGAAAACACGTCATCGTTGAGAGTACAAATTAAGAAGAAAAATGTATTTTCGTTTTTATACGCGTCGCGTAGTTTCTGTATTCGTATTCGAATAATAAACTTATTGCGTTTTGATTGATGATTGTTGTAAAACCACTCCGAAATGATAATTAGACGTTGATAAGCAAAATAAAACCATTAGAGCTATAGATTATACCGGTTTTTCAGTTTCCTTTGTTTTCCCTGCATGTAAACAAATAACGTCCTCTTTGTCCTTCTAATTGACTTTTAAAATACAAGTTCATCCTGTTAGCGAGTAACGTCAAACGGAACTCTCCGAAAATGGAAAATATTTCCAGAAAGAATAATTATCCGCCCGTCAAAATATTTTCATTTCCGAGATAATACTCAATTTTAGCTTTCATAATACATCAAACGTACACCTTCATCGTAATTATCAACATCGCGCCATCGAGGAGAGTCGCATTACGCAATAAAGGATAGCCAAATGAATTTGAACCGTCGCAACAACCATAATTTATTTATTCAAAACAATCGAATTACACTTCACCTCGACATAAAAGTTCACCCGATCGTGAATCTTTAAATAAAGCCCGACGCGGCGGACGTTGCTCGCGCCGAAACTGAGCCGCGCGTTAATTCCGAATCAAAAGGTCGTTAAATCATAACAGCGCCGCCGTCGTCATCAGTTAACCGAAACAATTGTAATGCGTTTCACGCGAGCAGAAGCGGAACTTAATACGTAATTGAGTTCTCGGCAAGTAACGGACACTCTGCGGCCAATATAATCTCGAATAATTCTAATAATCTGCGAGGGTGAGATAGCGTTTGCTGGAGGCTTGCCCACGAACGAAGTCGAAGAAAGAACGGAATACGGCAACGGGGAGAAGAAGACAAGAGAAGCGACGAGAAAAAGGAATAGGTCGAGGGATGGCACCAGGAAATAGAGGGAAGGCCAATTAGAGGGCGGCAAGATTTATCTGCGTGCGACGGGTGTGCGGATGGTGTACGTAAGGGGTAGGATGGTCTTTCTCTCTTCGTAGTTCGTAGCTTGTATTATTCGTCGGTTGGACAACCCCAGCTGCCAATGTCTACCGGACGGTCTGCACCCTTTGTCTGTATCGACTGAGGTCGAAAGATCGCCGATCCCTCATCTCGCGCATGCCACGCGCAGGATCCTCCACAATTTTTCGACGCCCAAAATAATATTGGATATCTCGGACCTCAATTGATTCTGCGTCCTTCAGCGCTGATAAGGAAGATACGCGATTTATCATCGAGGTCTTGGATGTATATAATATACATATATATATTTTTTCATCGCAAACGCACAAAAGAAATTGATATTATCCGGCAAATTTATTACGTCGCATTCCGCTAATAAATTACCTTCGAATGAAAATGAACGCTGCGTTGGCAGAAAATCCTTGAGGATATTTTGCAAGCGGTGGGATTTACGGCGTCGGATCGGACAGTTGTTGCCGCGATTACCGTTAATGTTTATTGAACAAAGTTCGCGAAGAACGGGCGTCAAAATGCGCCGTTTCGTTCGGCACTGCAGTTTTGAACAACGCGAGGATCTTGTCCTCGGCCGGCAGGATCTAGTCCGGGGATTATGATACGCAAACACTTATTTCGAACGAGGATTGTTACACGGAGCCGTGTAACTGTTGTTGCGAAACGAGGTAGGTAAACGCGAAGTAGCCCTCGCTCATCCATGCAAACCATCCCTTGCTTCGTTTCGTGTTGTTACATAATACACGCTGCGGCGTGGTTACGCGGATGAAAGATGAGGTGCTGCGTTGCCTAATAACCTCGACCATCCCTGCGCACGACACCTTCCTCTGTTCAACTTTCACGAGTCTGCGCGCAAAAACATTTATTATACACGCGAGAAATAAAAAACGCTTCATTTTCAACGGTTTAAATATAAATAGGCGACGAATAAAAAGGCTCGTTGTTGGAGACGAGGTCAAATATCAATTATTGGTGCCGGTCGTGGTTTCGGATTTTCTGCCGAGTCATCATACTGTTGTACTTTTATTGATCAAATGAGGACAATTGTAATCGACATAAGCGGGATAGGTTCCTTCGAGGAAAACCGCGGGTTTCGTTTTACGGCTCGTTTTGCGTGAGCCGGGTTATGATAAATGCATGACGTGGTTGTTTAAAAATGATTGCTCGAAGCTTATTGTAAATGATTTTCGGGATATTGCTGCCGCTAATTCTTGTTTCATTTTCGTGGAAATGCCTGATGCGTGCAACCCGAGGAAGACTTATAGATGAAGTGTATACACCAATACAGAGGGACTTACAGGGATTCAATTACCGCAACGTCTGCGAGGCACGCTATTCCCATCCCTCGAGTCGAGTCTCTACGCCTTTACATCTCCTCAAGAAAACGAACAGGTGCTCTAGTGTCTGCTGTAAATTGCACTCCTGTAATCCAAACTAAAGCGGTCGTTTTATCCGCGCCACGCTGAGATGAATGCTCGCTACGTCTTCCAAATAATGGCTCACGCTTACGATGTGCCTTGGCACTTTCTTTCCGGATAAGAGCATGATCGATTTCGAGTTGAATTGACAAATTCAGTCATAATTTTTCTTTTGCTGCCTTGATAAGTTATTCGTCAAGTATTTAATTGAGAAATTGTTTGAAAAGTGTGTATTGTAGATTGAGGTTCTCTTAATTACGTTTCGGGTGGTATTTTGTATGGTACGAATAATAAGTAAAAGAAAAATGGTTTGGATTAGAGAAGCAACGAAAGGGCCGAATTTTGAAGAATTATAAATTAAATCTATTACTTTAGGTATGTATTTAATTATTTTTAATAGTAATTGTTAGTTATACTTATAATTATTGTATAATTGACTATCAAATAAATGTATGTCAAATTTATATGAAACTGTATTAGACTGTTTAAACATTTATTTCTTATACGATAATAGATTTCTTATAGTGAATTAAAATAGATTGTAATTGTTAATATATTAAATAATAAAATACAACATATTAAATTACAGAAAATTATTTAAAATAACAATTAGATTGATCAACGTGTACTATGAAACAATGTAAATAATGTACTATAATGTTTTTACTATTTCTACATGAATGTTTGTTAACTAAAATTATATATAACATTTTATATATTATTTAGCATTAAAAAGTAATAAAAACATCATGAATATATTTCGTTATTTTTTATTTAATACCTATTATATTATTAATTAACATTTTATATTAGCTATGAGATTTTTAACTTAAATAAAACTTTAAATATGTAAATATTTTTATTGAAAAATATACCACGTTATACATGAAATGAATTCATTGTTTGATTGAATATTATCATTTTATATTTTAAAATAATTGCAGAAACTTATAAGTATATTCTAACTTCTCCAATTTAAACAAATTTTTAATTTTTGTTTCATTTTATCTTCTAATTAACGTATAACGGATATCTAAATTTAAAGCTGTATTTTATAACGGATTTACAAAGTAAACTTACTAGTCATTAAATAGCAATTATTGTAGTATAACTACGAAGAATCACAAAGAAAACTAACATAATAATAAACTTTCCCCGCAATTCGCATGAATAGCGATTATAATTAAAAACAGTTGAGTATGTTCAGATATAACAATAATGTTGAAATTTTAAAGTCAATAATAAAGAGTTTTTAGTTTTTGATGAGTTTGTGTTCAAGTTCGTAACTATCGAAGTTTGTAGGACATTGCTTAAGCTAGTTTCCAACGTCTGTAATGATTGCTAACTTTAAAATTTTTATAGTGAAGCTTGTAATATATATAATGAAAATGCTAATTTTATAACATAGATTGTTTACATTTACATTTACATAATTTAACAAAATTGTCGAAATAATCAATAATAAGCATAAAATAGTTTTAAAAATCAATAAGTTTCAACCTATTTTCTTGAAAAAAAAGAAACAAAAAAAACAGATTACAATAAGTACATTAAATAATTTTGATTGTAAAACGTTTTTTGCACCAGAATAATACTAAAGTAACAACATTTACATCTATTTTAAGTCCACTTTGTGCCAAAGAAACTTTGAGTAAATTCAACCATGTTTCAATTAATTTAAATTTCCTCATTACTTCCGTTTAAGCACCAAACAAATATTGTCTACAACAGTGTGTCTTGAACCAGTCTTACAAGTATCTAGTAACAATTAAATATACGTAAAACTTAATTAACTTTTAAGTCACAACACGAGACGCATCAAATATTAAATGATAAAAAAATGAACTACATTTATTCAAAACAATTTACACTTATCCACCAATATTACAACAAATTATCCACGTAATTCAGCCTAAAATTTACACATGAAATATTTTTCTTTCTATTACCAAAGTGGGAACTAAAACTACACCATCTACAATCCATCCTCCCTACTCCCAAATTGTCAATAATCCCCTTCAATCTCAAACCCCACCTCCCCTCCGCCCTTCGCAAATCAATACCCCGACCCGTAATTATCGTCACGCGTGCCTTTCAAATCCAACAAACATCGCGAAGCGCTCAAAATATCCAATAAACAATAACAACGTATCAATTTACTCGCCGCGTAACTCAAGACAGGCGATAAATCGCGCCGAATAATCAAGCGCTGCGCTTATGAAGCGCGGCTTCGAATTTTGCGAATTTGTCAGCTCGCTTGCGAGACGCGCGCGACCCGTTGCGGATTATTAATGGCGGTGCATGCGCGACTCGCGGAAAGGCCGTCAAAGAGCGATATTAAAATTCGTAGCAAAATTGCGTAATCCACGCGAATAGACCGGGAGGGAATGTTTTCTAGCGCGGCGCAATATAGATCGATAGCGGAGCAGCGTCGGCTCGTTGCTGGATCCATAATACTGTTTCGTGCGGTTCGATCTCGTAGGTACATAATTCATTGGACGCGCGCCATTGTCGGGGCTTCATTAATACAAATAGCGTCTGCTGAATTCCGGGCGAGCATCCGCGTTGCCGACTGCACACACACGCCGCGGCTACGTGCAGCCACCGGCGGGTTCTGTATAACAAACACACTCTCGGAGGGTTGATACGCGGGACATATTTTTGCAATCCTTGTCGACTTTCATGAGGGCGTCTTTCCGCAATAACATATTAATATCCTCGGCTGCGCGAGACTTATGGATGTCCACGAAAGCTCGACCTCGGATCAGCGCGACGGCCGTTACAGCCGCAGACGCCCCTCGACGATTTTAAGCGTCGTAAAGCGATTGTCGCACGTTCGCGCACTCACACTCACGAGCCCAATACCGATAACGATCTTTCCGGATACATTCGTGATTCGGATTCAGTCGCGCCAGCCACTTCGAAACAATCATCGCGGCGCTCAATGTTATCTTCGGTATCGCGCCGGGGCGTTGGGCGAGCGTTCGCGCTGCGCTTCGTGCTTTTATCAGCTCGACGCCGAGCGGCAAATGGAATGCATGTATTGTTATTGAAACAGGTATATGTCGTTATTATCTCGGAGAAGTAAGGCCGTTTGATAGTCGAGCGTCAACTATCCAGTCAATCAATCTAAGTGCCGGGACTGTGATGAAAGGTATGAGTTATTCAGCGCTCGGAATCGTGCGCTATCTAAATGGACTCGGATCGAACCATTTTTACGAAACTTTTTCTCGCCGTGTGTGTTGTAAGATGCGGTATATAAATTACGTTACTTTTTTGTTTCTTTGTACGCAGCCTCGATTCAGACGTGACGTTCGGGGTTCCGGTTTCAATTTGAAACGATTTTTCGGTTTTTTTCCCGCCGTCCCCCCTTCGTGTTTATATGTCTTGTCGCATGTGTGTTATAATGATTAACATTCTTGGATTAATTACGAATTCCGTTGTGCGGTAGTTCTCAATAATAATAGCGTAATGTAATGATGAAAAAAAATGACGGGAATTTAAACTGAGTCGCAATTAAATTAAATTAAAATAAATTATATTGTTATTGTTAATTTAAAATTGTATATTGTGGAATCGTATTTATTTATTATAATTGTTAAATATTAAATTAATTTATTTACATTGGTCTGTTGAAATACTTACAAACGTATACTGGAGAATGGATTATAATTTTTATTTTTTTATAAGAATTATTATTTTTTATCCTATAATTAAAATTACTATTTGTTATTTTAGATTTTATACTATGTTAGACTTTTTGATGCAGCTATTATGGTATCTATCGAAACAAGTAAATATTTATGAAAAATATTAATAATTCCTTAATAATAAATTTTAAGTATTTCATATAATGTTTGCATTGATACGAATTTCAGCTTCTTTAAGTATCAATATTTAAGTATAAACACTGATCATTTATTGACAAAATATCACCTTAAAATTGATATAAATACCATGTACATAATTGTGCAATATACAAATACACTAAGGTATTAAAATCTGTTAAATATTATTATCATCAAAACTTATAAATACAATTATTCAACGAAATTTACATAACATATATTAATATTCTTAATCATAAATCTTAATTAAATTTCCAACATTTGACGACTCTTTGTTGGTTATTTGAAATTTTAGGTAAATTAAAATTTATATTGCAACACGAGCTCCTGAATTTATATATGAAATTCAAAATACTAATTAACAGTTTCTGTAGAATACACTAATTAATTGCACTTTTGTGCATGAGAAATAATATCAACAAACACCTATTAAATCAATGTTTTAATTTGTAAACTGAAATTACAGCAAATTCACAGAAACGAACACAAAACATGTACATGTTATACTAGTCTAGTAGTAGAGAACTGCCAAGTAGTTTCTCAAACTATGCACATGTCGAGAACGAAGGTGTTCTTGGAAGTAAAGCAATAATTTTCTAGATTACACAGTTGCTCTTATATCAGTCCTGCGGAAGAGCGAAGTAGAAATAATAGGATTTTAATTATTTGTACGTTATATTTTGAGTGCTTGCAAATGTATTATTAATATGAACTCATAAATACTGAATAATAATATATAAATATATACGGACATTGACATAATTATTTCGTGATTTCGTCAAATAAGCGGAATATCATAAATTTGCAATTGAATGAAGAAGAAGAAAAAAAAAGATTCTTGTTCAAAAACGTATAAAGCAACAATAAACATACAAATGAAGTACTTATGTGAATGTGTATTCGCAATTTGAATAATGGAAATTATATAATTATAATTCATACTTACTTTGATACTACAAAAAAAATGATATGCTGATCCAAATATCGGCAATTAAAACAATGCATTAAATGAACAAAGAAAAAGCAAAATAATTTGAAATCAAAGTCAACTCTTCTGGCCGGCAGTAATTGTCAATTTGGCTCCGAATAAATAAAGTGCAATTGCTTAAAAATAATCGAGAAATTGCCAAACGTGACAGTTACCGTCAACCATTGGTTTGCTGGTTGATTAATCTGAACTTGGAAATGAAAATAAGATGACTTGCTTATGTTGCGGAGAATAATAAAATGGCACAATGATCAATGAGCGCGGAGAAAAATGTACAGATGGTACAAAGAAGTGATTATGTTATTTAAAGAAACGTTTCACTGACTTAGTCAAACATTCGTCCAAATTAAAATCACGCTTACTAGTGCCATCTAAACGTTTCTCTCAGCGAGGAAAGGGATCGGAACAAAACTGCAAAATTAAAGCAGAACACAAGTGTTTGAATTCGAATAGTATTTATTCGCATTTTTGTATCAATTGTATAATCAGTATAATATTATTGTGATAATCAGAACGGCATCGACTCCTACATCATTTACCAAAACAAAATGGAATTTAGTCATTGGAAAATGAATAGACGAAGAAAACAAGACAGACAAAAACAAAATGAAAAAGGAAGCGTAAAAGTATAACAATAAATAGTAGGATGAAGCTGCGGTCCTGGTCGCCTTGGTTACATAGAATGTGTATTTTGAACCGGTAAATAATCGGCAAATAATCGATGCTTGAAAAGATTACAAAAATTAATTTTTGCACTTAAGACGTTCACACACAAAACAACTATCACTACGCGTAGGGCAGTCGCCTAATTACGTATAATATAGTGGAGCGACGAGAAAATCGTTTTGGAGATCCACAAAATAAATAATTATTATTAACATTACATTCTCCTCTTAAGAAATACTGCCTTCAGCTACTCCTTTTCCGTTTCCTCGTCAATTTGCTTGTTGTTTAGTCATCGGCTGATCGTCACTTAACGGTTACTCGTATACATTTGTTAACTAGAATAAAATTACTATTACGGTAGCGTCGCGCCGTCTGTGGAAAGGCGCCGTAGGTACTTATGTAGATACATACATACATACGTACATACACACACGGACAAACAATTGTACACACAAGTAAGTGTCTTTTTTCTTGCATCTTTAACCTGCACTTTTTATTTTTATTTTTTTTTCGTCCTTTTTCAACGGCAGTTTTTTTTGTTTTTTTTTGTTTTTTCTTTTTTTTTTTTCGTTTGAGTTGTGTCTTATATTTTCGTGTCTCCACGACATAAATCTTATTCCCGTCTCGCAGCTGCGCAACGGACTCGGTAACGCAATAAAAACAAAATTACGCACAACATTTGAACCAACATATATCTAGTGACTTACATATATTGCACATTGAACCATTCGTTTAGAAAATTTTTCATCGGATTTTTGTCCTCTCCGTTAATGCTCGGTTAAATTAAAACGCGTATTTACAATTATACTACACACATAAGAATATGACGGAAATGGCAAGAGCTCGTGATTATTTTTTCTGTACTTTTTTTTTTAAAAAAAAATTTTTCTTTTTGTTTCTTTTTTTTTTGTTTTCTTTCTCAAAGACCGAGTCGTTTGGTGCAGTGGTCTGCGGATACACCGATAAATGCGTCGAAAAAGAAGGCATTGGAATTCGAATAACGCGCACTCGTCACCCTCTGTGCAGGTACCGAACGAATACGTCATAATCGTTTCTATACAATAATAACAAAATTCTCGAACAGGAGTATGTACAGTCGCATCGCGCTCGAAACTACGGTCAATTCGTTCGGAGCCACGATCCAAGACAATAATAATTATAATAATAATATAATAATAATAATAATAATTAATAATATAATAATAATAATAATTAATATAATAATAATAATATAATAAAAATAACAAAAATATAACATTCAACAGCAGTCAATTGGTTATCACTCGCGGGAAAGCACCGAGCAGTCGAGCACTTGCGATTAATGTCGTAATAATAACGGAATCGCGAACATCAAACGTAACATAACACAATAGTACGAAAGACACAAAACAGAGACGGAAGAAACAATAGGGACGTTGCCTTAACCTGACCTCACTAATTTTGTACACCCCTCGCACACACTCGCTCGCTCTCTCTCGTCTCGTTATATTTTTTATTTTCTCAATATAAATCTATGCAACTCCTCGATTACGACAAACAGACTCCTAGTGTCTAAATACTTATGGCTATTTGTATCGTTATTACGTATTTTCGGTATCGTAACATGCCCAAGCACTTGGTCGGCCGTGTCCCTCGGCGTCGCCACGTCGAGTGCTTTGTCTTCAAACCAAACTCACGGTGGCGTATAAATATCGGTTTCGTGTATGTATATGTACATTATTCAATATAGCTGGCGATAATCCATCGGATCGGACTGCTTGGTTTGGACTCCGAGCGAAGCAGCGACTCGTCGTCGCGGTTCTGAGTTTGAAGAAAGGACTCGATGTCGCAGGGCGGTGCGTTCAAATCGCGCGGTCTCCTCAAAGTCGTCGCACGCGACGATCCGTCAGTTATACGGCCCGGAGAGGCGGGGAAATAGATAGAGAGAGAGAGAGAGACAGAGATATAAAGGTATATAAAGAGAGACACTGCAACTACTTGATCTAAAACTGACTACGAACGGACAAAAAGGCCTACTACGGAACTAATTAAGTGTACAGAACCTGGACGTGGCTGATTGATTTAGAAGCGTGAGAGTACTCCAGTGAGCTACGAAAATCCGGGCTTCGTCACTCACCGGATGCAGCGTCCGTTCGCCGCAACCGATAAACTGACTATCGACAGAGATACGCACATCGATACCTATTTGGCATTACAGAAACGCTCGGTACAGCCAGCCACTCACCTGAAACAGACAAATTTCAACATTTCCTTTACTTTCTTAGTCACAAGCATTTGACCCCGCGGGGGTCAAAGGTCGTCGTGGTTGTAATTCTGTTGGGTGTCGCACCCCAACGACGCGGATTATTGCGTTGACAAAGGTCGGTTCATTAAGGATCGTTAAATCTTGCGCAGTGATTGAAAGGTATTATATACACGCGGAACACGCTCAAGTGGGGATAAAAGTTCGTTAAAAATGACTGACCTATCCCCCGCCGAGGAATCGGACGGCTCTGTGGCAGTCTTTTTGTCAGCCCAAAATGAATAACCCGCAACCAGTTTCGGCGAGCAGTTCGGTACCTGCATTTATTCCCACTTCAACGTCTCGTTCAATGAAACTAAACGGATGATGATGTGCTCATTAATCGGACGATTCGGGCAAACACCCTATTTGGTTTATATGAATGTAATTTATATTTGATGCATATATATATATGTAAATATATAAATTCGGACAGTCTAGTAAACGCAGCATTTGCGCGCATAAACTTGTTCGTCATAATGTTCCGCGAAATAATTCACGAGGCGTCTCATATGAACCATGTTTCTTTTCAACGCCAATGGCGGCGGCCGCAAAAGAAATATGAGTGTCGAAAGAGTCGAAGAAATGAACGCGGCATCGACGTGAGCGAACGAGTTCGCCGACGCTGTTTCAGCTCCTTTTGTAATAGAACAAATGCACGCGGTGCCTTGTCCGGTACATGCACGTTGGGTCATGCTTTCTTCGTGTTGGTATATCGAGATATATCTGCCGATAGTAAGCGAGAAAAACGAAAGGGGTGACCGTAAGGAATTCAAAGATATCGAGCTGCGACGGGAAAAAAAAACTCGTCCTCCTATCTTTTCCCATTATCCTCGATTCCCCTCATTTCCTTCTTTTCCATCTTTTTACATCTATTGCCCTTATAACTATTAGTTTTACTTATATTTTCAATCATCTTTTTTCCCGACACGATTCATCTTATATTGGAGCAGCGGGTTTACATACGTTAATGTAATTTATTCTGACTCGCGATAACATAAGATTTCATTATATTTATATATATGTGTATAATATGAGAATGTCATTTAATTCTTAATTATATTTAATGTACAATAAAAATTGTATCTATAGTTTATAAGAATAATTATGAAATGTAATTTAGAATTATTTTTATATAAATTGATATCACTAATATATATATACATATATATATATAGCACAATGTATTATGAAACTGCAGTACAATCTGCTAAGAATTAATCATACTCACATATCAGAATTTTTAACGAAATTTATGACATTGGAGATTTATAGTACTAATTTATCATGCATAATACAATTAAATATTATTATCTTAATATTTCAATTTACTTTGTTTAAAACTTTCTATCGAATGTATGAGGTAAATATAATTCTCATTTTAATAAATGAGCTTAGTATTATTAATAAGCTTATTAATTCAATCGAATGAGAGTATAATAGATATCAAACTAAAGACTATATGGTTCATGGAACAATGAAAAGGTTTTTTCACGTTATATATATAATACACTGAGCGAAAACATACCCAAGTTATAAATTTATCTTTTGTTCAGAATTACAAGGCAAAAAGAAAATCATACCTAAAAACTAGTTCAGTTAATCATTTTGATAGTAGACAACGATCGATTAATTTCCAGTGTATTAATTTAGTTTTTGCAATAAGAGTAATTCATTTCTCGGGTATTTTGCGTTCGTATAGTTGATTTTATTAAATTACGCCACGGTTATTATTAATTCACCGCCGAATCACACGTCAATAATACTAATTAAATTGTTCCCATAAGGAATTTGAATGTCTTCCATAATATTCTTAATAATTTTATCGTCAAATTTCATACGAACACAGTTCAATCAAACATTCCTCAATTAATACACCGAGAGAAATATTACAGTTTTTATCAAAATTTTACTGTTTCGAATAGTAATGAAAAGATATGTAGGCTGAAATAGAAACTTTGGCGTTAAAATTAACTTTAAATACCGAATGAACTGAATAATTTACTCTTTTCTTTTTATCAAGTTCAAATTTTACCACCAAAAATTACTGTTTAAACAGTAATTTTTGAAGACTTGACCGACATGTCGTTGCATTAATGTTAAAAACACTAACAATTTTTGTTATATTTGTCGCAGTGTATCATCAACCAAAAACGACTATCTCTCTCCTGCCCGTTGTTTCAAGACAAAAATCATTCCTTCCTAATAATAAGACATTTTGCAGAACAGCTATATTTAACCCTTCCTGGACAAAGATGTCGTTGGCATCTTTATTGCACCGCTCGCATTCTGTTGAGTTGTCTTTTTCTCTCCCGAGTGCCGCAGAACTCAACTCATTCGTCCAACAAGGGTTAAAAGCCACTTAAAAAGGTGAACTAAGAAAACACGTACTTTACTCCCTCTCGTCCGAAAGCGTTGTCTCTGTCATGCATACGCGTTTCATATACACGCCCGCAACAAAAGCAGCGCAAAACCGACACACGACGCGCAGATCTAAAATAAACTAGAATTGTGCGCGAAGTCGCGGCAGATTCGCCGGAAAATGGATGCGCCAGGAAGCTGCGGCATCCGCGCTGATCTGAATCGATGCATAAATATCTCGTCGTCAATTTCGCATGCGGCGCGAGAAAAACGTCTCGGTGTAAATCTCGACGATGCGGACAATGCCGCGCACCGACGAGGCAATAGCGCGCGCATATGTTTGCGTGTATGTGCGTGCGATGCGTGGCGGAAGAGAAAAATAGTCGACTCGAGGAAGACATATCGCGTATTCGCATCATTGCAAAGTGGGCCGGCCTTGCCAAGAGTTCGAAATCCTTTCTATCCCTTTGCGCATCGGCGACCAAGAGATGCAGGACAAACAACTTTTTCGCGACGCTCTCTAAGGATGAGTAATAGTTTTTCTACTTTTACGAGAGATGATATTGGTCTCGACGCTGCGAAAAAAAGATAAAACGAAAAGATAGTTACGATATAATGCTGGATTTATTCAACAAACTTGCCGCGTAAAATCGGACGACGAGATGTTTCTGCTCTACAAATATCGCGCGAGCAATTTCGTGTATATATGTATATATATATATATATATATATATATATATATATATTTAAGGCAGCGGATCGGAATTCATCACGTCGCGGGGACGAAACGCCCGCGCAAACAAAACAATAACCGGATTTTCTTAATTAAAGGAGTCCCAATCTTCTTATCTCGTGGCCCTCGTCGCCTTTTCGGCGGGATCGCGCGAATTTTACGCAACCTTAGCAACGCGTATTTGCTCAGACAGTTTGCTCTTCTGCCTAGGGTTATTCGAGTCATTTTCTCCGCCCGCCTTTTACCGACAACCTCGCAGACCCGAGCGCGGCTGCGTTCTCTTTTGCGCATTTATCAGGATTTTCAAAGCAGCTAGACTTTTTAAGCTGCAATAAATTTGTTCATGCGCGAAAGACTCTCGCAAGTTCTAACGACGTCCGAAAATCGCGACGACCATGAAAAAGACGTTCCCGGCAGAAGTAATTCAAGAAAACGACGAACGTAGAAACGGATTTTGCGTTATAATTGCTTGTTCGTCGAATTCCGTTCGCGCGTCTGACTAATATCACGGGTATTGCGGATAAAGGGGGCGAGGGGAGGAACAAATAAATATAAAAGGATGCGCGGGAGAACCTTTAATATATATATAACGGCAGTTTCGAGGACAGCGACTTTTTGGGCCCCTAGGTACGGCCCTGAAAACAATTTTTTTTGTAGAAAATATCCGCCATATTTTGGCGCATCGGGCGGCCTTCGGCCACCCACATAAAGGGATGCGGGGGGCCCCGCCCCCCAACCCCCCCCCCTGTAAAAATCTAGCCAAACCCAAAACGCGAGGGTCCTAGGGGGCCCCAATACCGTATTTTACTGGTCTGTCATCGAAACTGCCGTTAAACCAAGTCGTTACTTCGAGGACACGCATCCAAAC
>JABFQC010002321.1:0-16467 GCA_022817085.1 Psilanteris sp. ZL-2020
GAATAAAAAATGTATACAAAATCAATATACACGCGCATTATCCGAATGAATGTTTGAAATCACGTTTAAAAATATTCCGAGCTCACGTGCTTATGACTTTCAATTTATAGACCGTAGTTGCGAGAAAATAATGTTTAATACGGCCGGCAGAGGTGTATATAAAAACACAATGGAACACACAGTATTAATAAATTTGCCCGGCTTGTACTACAAAAGGATGCAACTAATACTTTTATCAAAGAATCAAAATTCATCGCGTATGCGCGCGTTTCAGTTGTCTCGCAAATCCTTAATTTATAATATTATAAATATATATATATATATATGTTTTGTCGGATTAAATTCCTCGCCTGAAGTTATTTGACTCAATTCGCAGCGCCCCGCGACCCGAAAAGTATCTCTTCGTGGGAAAATGCAATACGACTGTTAATATCGCAGAATAATCTTGATTGAATTGTTAGCCTCTTCAGTTCGCGCGTGATTCGCACCGCTGCGTTAAATCGGCGCAATTTCGGGATCTTCTATCTTTCTCTCTCAGCGACGCGACGTCACTTTCGTCGCTTGGAAACGAGTATTAAACATTCCGTTGAATTATTAACGTTCATCGTTTGTTAATTACGTTCGCACAACCGCGCGGGACAATCAATCATGTTTATGCGGGGTTCGATCGAACAGCGGGCTATCATTTTTTGGCCACGATCCGGAAACCAAAGCATAAATTTTATTTATTAAAAAAAAAAAAAAAAAAAAAAAAAAAACAAACAAACAAACAAACAATCGAATTCAAATGGTAGTTCTGAAACACACCTGCATACAAAAATCCGACAGCGATCATTTCAGATCTTCGCCTAAACATCATCAACTCACTTTCGTCTCCAACTGATAACCGAACCAAAATTAGCAACAACGGTCGGCAGTTTGAAAGCGACCGTCAAACCGAAGCAAACCGAAACGACGAACCGCGAAACGTAATATCCGAGCCGCAGAAACGTAGATCGTGGGTCGTCAGAAAAAGTCGGACGAGGCGGCGTTTGAATTTCAAATCACTCGAAATGCCGGTAGCGCCGAGTTCGGGCGTTCGTTGATAATTTTTTCGAATTTCGGCGCGCGTACTTTCGGTCGCGAATTTAGTTTTTGAGTTCGTTCGTTTACTCGGCGTAACACCACGGGACGTCTCCGTTGTTGTTGCGGCGTTAAACCGTCGCGCGGTTTAACGGCAATAATGAAGTGCTACTGATTAAACTGCTTAATAAGACTCAGAAGTTCTGAATTGATCTTTCAGTTAAGGTAACGCCGCGTGTCTCGAAGAGCCACATTGATGATCGCAACGATTATGTCTAAAATTAGTAATGACTCGAGCACCGAGCGTTCGTTCTCAAGAGACTTCTTGGTGTTTCAATTTGGATGCGGAATATAACTTCGAGGCATGACAAAGTCAAATATTAAGGTCATTTTATCACTGCAAACCAATCGATAAGGTGTTACAACTGCAACCCTTCCCGTGATGTATATGTAACGAGAGTAAATGTAAATGACGGTTCGGGTATTTTTTCCCCCTTTTTTTCTCGCTTTTTTCTTTACACTTTTCTTTCTTTCCATCTTTTTCAACGAGTTACATTTGCAGGTGAATTTATATCAATTGATGGAAAGCGGCGCGAACTTTGACATTTTGATTTTGATCGATTCGTTATTAACGATCGGATTGTATTTCGGGTCCGTAGAAGTTGTAACGTAACGCAGTTTTTGCGATTTAAGAAGTTTCTTTAACCTTTTTGAGTGGTAATAAACCGGGAGGGTGCTTCAATCGAGTGAAAAAGGCGGCGTAATAAAGTTCTTCACTGCCATTTTTGCCTATTGTGTTAAAGATATGGTCGAAAAAGTTACATTTCGCATACATTTGTGTACGTTCCACAATTCGCATAAGGTACTCGGAAACGGTATTTCATAGCGCCTGTCAAGGGCCGTTCTTGAAATTAAGTGAATGATGCAGAGATTCTTTTTTCCTTTCGTGATTTTGTATTAGACAAAAAACGTTGCAGTTTTAGTAATTTGATATAATAATTTATGTAATAGAAATATAAAATTTGTTACGACACTTTATATCTGTTGTCATTTTTTTTTTCTTTTTTTTTAGCGTATTGAAATAATTGCAACTTAAAATTTTATACGTTTTACTTTAGTAGTAGAAATTAAGTTTTAAGTGTACTAACAAACTCGACTTTTGCGAAAATTATAAAAGAAAGTTAATTGAAAAAATGTAAATGCGCAATTGTACTTGATACAAATGAGAGGATACAAAATTGATTGTAATCAATAAGCCGCAAAGCTTTTTTTGCAAAATTATATTTTCATTATACGAACTAAAAATACTGACAAGATTTGCGGGCAAAAATATAGACGAGACAGAATCCATATCAACAATTTACATAATTGATAGAAAATTAAGAATATGAATTAAATGTAATTATCGCAGACAGGCAAAATTGAACTTATTTAACGGGCATTAATTAATAATAAATTTGATATACACGAAATTGTATTTATAGCGTCGGGATATTTATTAAGGCAATAATAATAAAACATTCCGCGCAAAAAGTTTGAATCAGTAAACGCCAGAAAATTAACCTTGCGCAAAAAAGGAATTAATCAGTCTGATTAAAATTAGCATTGTTATACGACCTAGGATGTCATTATAAACGAGTTGAAGATTGCAAGATTTTCTAATCAGAAGTAGATCTAATATATGGTTAAAGGCTTTTTCATTCAAGAACATATGGTAACAGAAGATGCCGTCAGAAACTATGATGATATCAATGTTGAATTTATAGTTGACAAATGAATCCTAGAATTTATTGGCTCCACTGTTATTATAATTTATTAGACTAATTATACACAAATATAGCAAAAGCAATCAGTGTAATGTAAATGGGATTTTGATTTTGAAAATTAAATATAAAACATTTTGTGTTGAATACTATTTTTTAAATTGATTGTTTGTTACATTATTTTACACGCGCACATACAGGTGTGTATTAGTTTATTCGCAATTATTTTCAGAATAAAATTGAAAACAACAATCACGGTTATTGTAGATCATGGATATTGCAATTCAAACGTATTAAAAAATGGATTAATCCAATGCTTTTTGAAAAAGGGATATTAAATCGCAGAATATTGAAGGCGAATTTTATTATCATAAAAGTGTTATAGAAATCGAAACGCCTCAAAGAACCAAATATAAAAATAAAAATTATCATAAAGTTCCTTTCTCTATTATAATAAAAGGCCATAATACACTCTCTTAAACATAACAAACTTTTTTGCGACAATTGAAATTTACGTTCTTTATATTAAACTTCTGAGTCCTTTCTGTTACTCCGGCTTTGAATGGAGTGAAAGAAAGTTTGATAATAAAAGTAAAAATGAATCGAAAATTATGAATTAATACATACAAGTATATATCGATCTTGACAATATATATATATATTTGTTTCAATAAGATATAAATCGAAAAGCATAAATTATTATCATTATTCATTACGGTTTTTATTAGTCACTCAATTGTTCAAGGATTAAAATGGATCATCGATAATTCAAAAGTCATACATTTCGCAAAAGTTTGAACCTTTAATTTTTCGCAATTGGAACGCCCAACTTGATTGAAGCATCGATCGGTTAATTCAACTGAGTCTAAATAATACAAAAATGTCCCTATAGCGGTGAGAAGCAGTAGCACCAGGAACGTTGCCGCAAACGTTAAGAAAGTCGACTTATGCGCATCCGAGTTTTGAGCGTTAGCAAGTCAAATTTATGCAGATACGTGGACGGAACCGCAACTGCCAATCAACGAGAAGATTTTCCCGGGTATTATAAGACGACGGGCATGCGAGCGGCCATATTTTTTCCTTTTCCTTCCTTTTTCGATTTTATCGATTGTCGTCGCGCAGCCGCTCCGACGACCGCGCGGCAAAAGCGCCCGTTTCGGCAATCGTCGCGCCGTTCGCTCGCAACGCCACGCGAGCCGGTTTTTTGCGATTCAAATTACGCGATTAAACGTCCTGTTTTAAAATGCATTGCTTTCCCCGGCGGCCCACTTTTTCGTCGCGAACAATCGCCGATATTCCTCGCCTTGATATTGTCTTCGCGGCGCGAATCAAAATTCAAATTTATTTATCAGGCTACTATGCGTTCGTGGCGACGGCGCAATTCTTCGGCGAGATAAAAAGCCGAACAAAAAGACCACGCGGACTCGGCGCGTCCACGATATGCCTTCGTTTTGTCACGGATACGTGTGCGTCGAGTCCGATGCAAATGCCAAAGCCGCGCGTCGTCCCTATTTTTTCGCCGACTTAATTAAAGCGAACCGTCCTTAATTGCATATTTTCATTCGGATCATCGCGGCGGCGGTCTTTCGCGAAAATTCAGTTTGCGTCGCGAAAATTAGTTTGTTTAACGCCGGCGACGGGCGGCGCGCGAAGGTCGAGAAAGGATAGCCGACGCGTTAGAGAAGAAAAGCAGAGACGAATAAAGCGCGGAAAAAGAACCGGCGAAAGGAATCCATTCGCGCGATCCATTGTTCGCGACGGCCCCGACGCGCATAATAAGGATAATAATATGAGAAAAAGGGAAAGAAAAAGAAGCGGAATCAACATTGCAATCGGCGACGAACCGCGATTGTTTATCAATCAACCTAGTCTGCACATTCCGCTCGCAAATTTTCGGCGATCGTGTTGGACCCGTCGGAGTTGCTACTCCGAATCGGCGATTTCAAACGACCAAGGGTCCTCGGTCGAAATCCGCTTTCCGCTCAATCGAACGAAATTAACGAGAACCTCTGGTCCGGGCCGTGTCCAGCGGAGGTTTAAGGCTGCCTGATTTGCGCGGTCGAATTCTGACTTTCAAATGCGAGCTCGGCTTAAGGTTGTCGCAAGGGCGAAAACAATGGACGCCCGGATCTCGCTTCGGTTTGAATTTTTCGCCGGTCGGTTATCAGATATATATAAAAGTGCAAAATCCCTATATATATCTCCGCATTGGACGTAATTGCATATTTCATGCGGTCGTATCGATAATCAGCCGGGGACGGCGCGCGCTATATTTCGCCGTCGGTATTATTCGTCGCGGCGATCGTATTTCACACGTTACGCCGAAGACGCAAGAAGTGTAGCCACTTAACCCGTTGCATCCCCGCTGCGAACCGGGGTTCATCCGTTCGTCAAGGGACTTTGTTTTCGTGTCTTTTGCCTCGTGAAATGTGCAAGCATTATAAGGTTCACGTGCGATGCGCGGTCATGGTAACCAAGTATTCTTTCAGGTTTCGATTCATTTTCGTTTTCCTTATCGCAATCGACTACTCGCAACCGAATCATGTTTCGCTTGCGAATACCTTTGCCAATCGGAAACGGAAATCGGCGGCCTTGCGGATCACGCAAGACGAACGTGACAATATCACGCGCGCATTCGCTGATATTGCGGACGCGGTTTGGTTGCGCGCGGCGAGTTTTCGCGTTTGCGTTTCGCGGCGGACGTTTTGGTCGAGAGCGGAGCGCGCAACCGAGCCGAAGTTCGTCCGCATTGAATCGCCGAAGTTGATATTCGCGTCGGGGCACGTTCCAGGAGAATGTTGCGACGCGGGACGTACTCTCGCGCGTTTTGTTATTGGCATTTCAATTCCGCGCGGATCAAACAAATTCTTTGCCGTGATTTACCGTCTCGTTCCCGGGACGCGTTCGGCTGACTCGGAATCGCTTTATCCGACGACTCCGACCGAATCTTTACGGTCTGACGCGAGTAAGCTTCGCGGAGGGTGCCGCGCGATCTGGCTCGGTTGACGTTAATTTAACGCGTTTTGTTTTATGCGTGGTTTCTTATGGAGTCGATCGAAACGTTATTGCTTTTAAAGCCGAATTTTGAAAAAGGCATTTACGGTTTGATTTGATCCGTCAACGAGTCGGGAGTATTAATTTTTGTGTTTTGTATTTAATGTCAGTCGTGTCAGACCGGTCTGTTTATAAAATATTATGTACGTATGCGAGACCGTGATTCTCGTTTGATTATTTTTCCGATGAATTATTTCGAGGGGCCGAACTCAACCGACGTCAACAACGCCGATTAATTATTCAAAAAGACTTTTCGCGCTCTCTCGTCGCTGGTTTTAAATCCGCCGCGCGCGAGCGTTATTATTGCTCGGCAATAATTTTCCTGGAACGTCCCGATTTTGGTGTCAAACTTAGCGCAAGCCGGTTCGCGAATTAGACGAACGGCGGTTGGTCTAAATATAACGTTGTCTTGTGAGTTTGTCGAGGAAAATTGCCGGGAATGCGAGGGGGTCGTGTATTCGCGACAGTATCTGCGGTTACCGCGATGAAGCTATTGAATTTTTCATGAGTCCGTCGAAACGAGAAACGAATTTAAAATCGACAAGTGAATCGATAAAACCGCACCGGCTTGCGCTTGGTTCAACATTTTTCATAAAACTAAACGTTCGATTTTAGGTATGTTCTCACTGTAAAAACAGGTGTCCGAAATTGAGATGTTTTTGCTTGAATCTGCGTATTTCGAAAATACACGAGAATACAAAATGAAAATCAGAAAACAAAAAACAAAAAACAAAAACGAAACAAAAAAAAAATCTTAATCAGAAATGGCAACGGAAACATTTTCATTTAGGATACTTGTGAACCATACGTTGACGGTACTTTCGCTTCTTTCCCTCAAAGCGCGTGAAACCTCGTTTTGGGCGAAACGGAGCGAATATTGGACTTTTACGAGCATTTAATTCGCACGTGATCGAGTTTCAAATTCGGTCGCTCGACGATCGCCAACCAAGAACAAAAAGTAATCGGGTCTCGATCCCGCGCGAATTTTATGCACTTTTATGCTAAATGTGTTAGATGTGACTTAATTAAAACTGTTCTGATTTTTTGCTTTTAATTCTATAGGTTAATAATGCTACTGCGCGCGTGCAAACGAAAAAACCACCGACAGTACCAAACGGTAAGTTCAGTTCATTTTTACGAAACCTTTTTTACTTTCGTTCTTTCTTTCTTTAATTTTTTTTTCTCTCTTCCTTTTGCTCGCACTTCACGCTGTTTGTCACGACACGGCGTTTTGTAAATAAAATTCTGTTCACTTATATATATGCATTCACCTAACAAAATTATACATCGTATTAACATTTGCTGCAAGAGAACGTAGTCGCTCGTAACTCATTTATGCTCAAGATGTTCGCTCACAATACGTTCGTCATACGAAATGACAATTTGTCAACGCGCGGTACTCGGTTTCTCGAACTCGAAGGCAATTTCAGCTTGCACCGATAAAGCAACATTTTTCAAAATTACTCAGCATAATTGGGTTAACCGAGATAATTAAAGTAATTTGAGAAATACCTCCCTTTTGCTATCAATCTGAAAGAGATGTGTAATTTCGTTTCGGTTATAAAAATCGCGTTTTCGCCACTACCGGAGATAACATCGAACGAATAATCCGGCCCCTTATCTCGCACTCGTCGACAAAAATTATATACCATTTGTATACGATTTGCCAACAAAATATCCACCAGACGTGTTCGTTCGGGGTGATCGTTTAATTGATAATTTCGGAAACAATTGCACATTACGATCGCGCTCAAATTACTTTGACTCAAACGCATCGGCCAATTATATATATACTTTTCTTCTAGCAATTGCATTTGCCGGCAGTTAATTGCCAATTGATATTTTACGATTGATCGTCACTTTATCGCGCGCCATTGATAGAATGTCACATTATTTAGGTTTCACTAAATCTTTCCTACGCCGCTCGTCGGCGCTTAATCCGAATTTAATTGTGTCGGCATTTAAACCGTAATTTGAGTCAAATCAACGGCAACGCGCTACGTGGCCGGTCGCGTCACAAAAGTTGCCCTTGATAAAAATGAAAAAGAAAAAAAGAAAAAGACTCAACGGTGCTTCTCGTTAATACGATTTTGATCGAACTCGCTGTATTTCAAACGCGGCTGAATAAATAAAAGCATCGGCAATTTAGAAACACAAATATCTCCTTATGTCGACGAATTGGTGTCGGGTTTTACGATTTGTTATTGAAAAAAAATACCGAAGGGCTTTTTGCGATAGAAAAAAGCGTTTTATGTTCGCGAGCGAAAAATTGCAACAGGGCAGCGCGGGTTTTATCCCGCGACGGTCCGATATATACATTTTTAACGCAATCCGATCGTAGAAACTGCGATATCATAAAATGCCTATACGAGGTGTCCCAGAAAGACTATGAACCGTCCCTACGCAGTCTTATCGGGCTTTGCCCCGCATTAACTTTGATCCTGTGATATTTAACAAGATGAGATTAATTATTATTACGATCCTGTTTGTTTGTACAATTTATTGGTAAATATATATAATATTCGAAGGCACGGGAGAGTATTTTGATCAAAGTTGTAGCTGTAATGTACAGGCAAACGGGAAATTGAAAAATAATTACAAGCAAATTGATTAAAGGATAAGACAAGGAAAATATATATATATATTAAATATAAATACGAGTACTTAGTATTTAGCTTTCAATAATTAGGCTTTAAGGACGTACGACATATTTTGAAACGTTGATCGTCAGCTTTTACGATACGATGACGTTGGAAATTATATTCATTATTATTTGTAAATGTTATTCTAATTAATTTAATTATCCGTATACATTCAGTTACCCGATTTAATCTTGCATCGCTTTAATCCTTTGTCTTTGCTCAAGCATTTCTTAACATTAATTAGGATTTCAATGCTTCGGTTGGTTGTAAATTTTGTTACTCTAAACATGATATTAATGCAAATTGAACGCAATTTACATAATAATTAAAACATATACATGCCTCAGCCATTTCTCGCATTCTATACGTAAAGCGAAAAGACGCAAATACATAAATTAATTGCATTTTTGACGCCGCGTTATTTGCAAGCCTTAATTATAAATATTCAATTAATTTATTTAACTTCGATTGGGCATTTAACATCCAATTTGACGATACGGCTTTTATTTTTATTTATTCTGTTCCGTTAATACAACGTTATTTACTTTATTCGGCAAACAACATTTACACGCTTTTGTCGGGCCTGGTATTGACAATCCATTTTAACCCTATTTAAGTCAATACAGAAATACCTACGTATAAGACTGTGTAGGGACGTATCGGTTTGCTTCTTTATAGGTTTACTCGAAACTTGGTACGCCCTTAATGCACTAGTTCGTATAATGGAACCAAACTTATAATGTCAAAATTTGAATGTTTGCGAAAGTTTCTTGCAAACTTCTTAGACCATAATTTATCCCTTCAAAAAAAAAAAAAAAAAAAATTGAACATTCAGAATACGTTGCCGATGAATTTTAATTTATGCTAATACAATTACATGCTTTAGTTATTGATATAAACTTGATTTTACCAAGCAAAGTCATTTACTTTATAATAAACACATTATCGGAAGAGCCGGGATTCAATTTGTTACAGAAATTTGAAATTCGTTTCTTTAAACGCCAATTAATTTTAATCTAAAATAAACTAACGGCTACATAAATTACTATTACTAATAATAATTTATATATATATAGACGAGGGAAAATAATTTCTTGGAAGAAACGACGTTTGATTTGTAAAAAATTAATATTTATATATGTAAATGAACGCGAAAATGTATTCCTCGGCACACAATAGGTATTTATCTTAATGAAACCAAATGCCAATGAATTGTCCAACGCGCCTCGCTTTTGGTTTCGTTTTTGCTTCCCGCTCGGCGTCAAAACCAACGCACGCAAACGTCGCGACGAAATTGTCGGAACAAAGCACAGATGTATCAGTGTCACAAATTTCGATCGATGATCAACTGTATGGAAACCGAACGGCGCACGCAAGACGGCGATCGCGTTTAAAAATAACGTTCACTCGAACAACAATAACGATCGGCCGGCGTGCCAAGTCTTGCCAAAGTCACCAATGGCCATCATTTGTACGCGCTCACGAGACGACCTAGTGAGACTACCGCGTCTAATTATAACCAAATTCGCGAGATTCCGATCTGTCGTGTGATTGAACCGTATTTTTGTGTCTCAATGACCTTTTACGTAACGTGCAATTATTCACGCGCACGGTATATAATCATAACTTAATTGCGTCTCCGCAACGAGGACGGATAAAGCCGCGCCGTCGTAACGTTTATGCAAAACCGTGGCCGCGCGAAAGACGACTCGCGCACGGACGTAACAGCTGTCGAACGCAACGGCGATACACTCGCGCTGCCATATTGGAGCCTCGATCCGCGCGGAATCGTTCCGTGTATCGTTCGGCCGATTCCGTGCGTTGCGCGCGGCCCGTGCAATTGGTACCGAAGTTCCGCAGCAGCCGCGTCAACGCGGACGCGATTTCGCCCGACCGACTGTCGATCCGAGCCGCGCCTCCCGTCCAATTCTAAATTCGATTCCGCCGAGCACTCGTAGAAGCCACGATCATCTTTTTGTACTCTTCCACCGAGCCATTATTCGTTCGCTCGGAAACCGCGCTCCATCTACTTAACCGTAATTACGTTTCAATTTAATTTAATTGCACTCGGCAAAACGGCAGCGCTTATTTACGACCGTATATTCAAGCGCACAAAACACATTCGACGCCGTGACATTTCGAATACCGTTATGGTCAGCGCGTAACACGGCGCTCGGTCATTAACATCCGAAATAATCCCGACGAATTATCCGCGCGAACGGAACGCGTCGCACCGCGTTGGGGGACGGTTCGCAGACGGCACGTGCGCATTCGGCGTTTAATATTCGCGCGTCGCGTGGCGAATTTTTGCGTGCTTTATCGGTAGTTCGTATTCCTTTCTTTCTTGCTTTCTTCCTCGTTCATGCAAATCGTTTTCCCATTGTCTCGTTAGACAAGAAAAACGGTCTCGTTCTCGCGCGGAGAACCGACGGATCCCCGAACAAAGGCGGAAGGGCTCGCACCGTTATCGGCCTTCGTTATACTGCAACCGCCAGACGCCTTTTCATCGCTAATACCAGACGTTAAATCACGCCGCGTCCACTCGAATTTCACGAACCGAGTCGCAACGTCGACGTTATTATATCGTTCGCCGAAAATTTGCTATTCCCGTGACGATCTTCGGAGAGTTTGCCGCAACAGCTTTGCACTTCGCGAGGCATTCCACGCGCGCACGCGGACGTAATTGCTGTATCTTGTTTCAAGTTTTCAACTCGCGCCGAACAACGGAGCACTTACTTACGGTTAGCTAATTCCATTCAGAGTTACGGTCGCGCGCGCGGAAGCGCCCGAATTCGTCTCATCCGTCGGCTCGAACGGCCGATCGATTAATCCGAAATAAGCGCGACGTAAACGAGACCACCGAATGACCATATTCGCGCGGCCCAAGTCGGTCCGCGGTTTGTCTTCCGTTTTATTACGAACATAATTATCCGCGATGCAGTGGGCCTCGGCGGCACGCGATTACGCGATCAATCGTTCTCGCGGTATTCCCGCGTCGGATCGCGTTGCTTCTATCGAATCGCGCGGCCCGGGTACGGCGCCGTAAAAATCGATCGCATTTTCCGCGAGTCGTTTCGAATTCCGTTTGCGTCAAAGACGCCGTCGCTCCGCCGCCCGCGTCTTCGCGTACGCGCGCGTCGCAAATTGGATTACATCGTTTCATAATGTATTTTTATTTCGGCCGTCCAAGGCGTCGCTCGCGCGGACGCACGCGCGCTCGCCAATTAGATCCAATGAATTATGAAGTTTGTTGTTAACGGGAAAAAGTCTAATTTTAGCCGCGATACAAAACGCATCTCATCTCGCGACAGCGGATCCGACGTGACGAGAGACGAAAGGGAAAAAATGCGCGAGCGTCGAGCGATTGTGAAAGCAGCGACGTTTTTTTCCAATTTCCTTTAATCCCGCCGAATCGCACGACTCAAATGCAAACACGTGTGATCGGCCGTTTTACCCCGCAGGTCAACGCGCGGCAGAGTCGCCTCGATCCATTTCGATTTAGGGCGATAAAATTTCCCGGGCAACGACGGGTCCCCATCGTTCGCAATCCATCGAGCAATTTCCTTCCCCGCGCGCGGCTTATTAAGCTTAAATATGTTCGACGGGTCAATTAGTCGCTCGTACCAGTAACTTTATTCCGACGCTCTCGCTCGTGTTCGGTCGTCGGATGTCGGCCTCGTGTGCGAGCTATGGCGAATTTTGTTTGGCCGCTCGGTGGCGTTTTCGGCAATCACCTTCGCGTATGGCATTTTAATCTTTATAATTGCGCTCCCGGGCGGTATATTTCCGCCGATAAATTGATCGGAAAAATGTTATCCGCCCATCGTGGCGGGGAATATTTAATTATTCGACGGCCAACTAATTGAGTTGTCAAAACGTATCGGCGTTTTTATGTTCGTAAGGAACGGCGCTTGTGTGTTATTTTCTTGAATAATACGGCGCGCGAATACCGCGTCGCGATGAATCCGGTGTGTTCTGCGTTTATTGTTTCAGTTTCGGGGTGGTGGGGGGCGAATAAAATTTGATTGCCATATCAAATGCGCGTTATTGCCGCGAGTGGACAACGTATCAGATACCGCGATTTCGGGCAAAATGGACGCGCGAGTGACTGCGGTTAATTAATTTAATTTTTAATCACACGCTCGCGTATAAATGGATTGTTGTAATGTTTAAGAGTCCGCGCAAGAGTATTGCAGAATTGGCGCAATAAACAATTGAAACCAATTATCGCGTGAACGGAATTCGTAATGCGCGTCTGAAATAATCAATTCGCAGTGCGTTAGATAATTCGGATGCTTTGTTCGGAGTCAAATCATTATCGCGAGTCGTTTGCATAAACCTTAATAATAATGCGCAAACAGTAGACGCCAACGGCGCAACAAAACCCGCGACTCCAAATCGAAATCGGAGCTCGAAATTAAACTTTACTTCTGTATTTTATAGTATCACGCGAGTTTCAATTATAACGCGAGATAGACTTTATTTTGAAACGCGCGAAATTATATGATCGCGAATGCATATAAATCGAGTGCACACATTAATACACCACGGGGAAAAATATAATTCAAATTTTATTACGAAATAAACGGAACTGGCCCTGAACCAACTTTCTCATTTGTCTCATACAAATTATGGTGAAATACTGTTGTAAACGTAGTATTTTCTTTCAAGGGCCGTATAGTGTCGTTTATTTTATAGTAAAATTTCAATTATATTTTTTCGATGTGCGTGAAGTTCCAAACTTTGAATATCAACGAATGTAATAAATTCATATAATCAACCTATTTAATCATATTGATTTTCACTGTGATAGCAATAATTTTTAATTACATTATAGTTTTAAGAATATTACCTTTAAAAAGTATAAATTCTCCGCGTAAAAAATTATTATCCTTTATATAAATACGATTAATTGATAAACAACGTTTGAAACTTCGTGCACATTTTTTCTCTTTGTACACTGAAAAAAAAATTTAACAATATACTATATGATATATCAAAATTGGACTACATGATAATGTAGTAAAATTGGCAATGCGAATAATAATATATTCAAGTTTATGTAGAAAATTTTAACATATAATGTAGTATTTTTTTGGGGTTTTCACGTATCGTCCACTTTTGATATATTATATATAGTAAATTGTTAAATATTTTTTTCCTCGGTGTATCGATATATAAACGATATATCGTTTATATAAACGATATATATAAACGATAAAAAAAATCTTACCACCAAGATCGCTTCTACTTTGGTCGCAACAACAAATATTGTTTGCTACGTCGTATTATTAGGCTCGTTTAGTTTCGTTTGAATGATGAACGCAACGTCACTCCTAGTAATGAAGATATACTGGCAAAGAACAAAACCGCTGCCGCGGAATGATCATATTTGCCTGCTAACTTAAACGTATGCGTTATGAAATACATTACGTTTGACAAACGTTTGTTCTTCGAGTAATATCTCATGTTGCTTTTCGCGCTGCAAATTGTGCCACTGTTCCCGTATTATCACGGTTGTGTTTTACGGCTCGAAAAATACATAAAAAGTGCTTTTCAGTAACAGCGCGCACCCGAACCGAATATATATTAGTTAATACAACCGCGTCGTTGAATAAGAAATTTCAATTCGAAAGCCGCATTCAGCGCCGCGATTATTTTCCTCCCGCGTTTTATGACCCCGATCAACTTTGCCCTTATTTCTGCCGAACGCATTTAACCACCGACGTCGTAATTTTCTCGTGCGATGATGCGCGAATCTTGATACGATCCGATCCGACCGGATGTATATATATATACCTCATCCGGACGCGCGCTTTTTCAAATTAGGCTTTCATTATAATTTGAGCTTTTGATTTGATCAATTACGCCGAGTCCCGCGCGGACCCGAATCTCCAAGCTCAAATTCATAAAGCTCCGTCCACACGATGCCGATAAAACGCATCGCTCGATATCGCGTATTATTCGCGCGGTATTTCGTCAGCCTTGGAATAAATTAAGTACCGCGATCGAATTAAGGCCGTCTTTGATGCAGTTTTCAAATCGTATATTAATAGCCGATGCAATTTCGATTATTTGCGGCGTCGAGGAAACGCAGCCGCGCAATTTCCACGACTGAAAATAAAGTCTCGCTTACGAATGTTCATTTCTTATGGTTTCCTAAATCGCGCGCGGTGCAGTGGACAGCTTTATAGTAGCGTTTTTCCCGTTTATGGTGAATCCACGTAGACGACAGTTTGCTATTCGCGACCACGAATGGAATTGGGAGAAACATTTTTCTAAATTACTTTTAAAAAGCGTCATCCATTTTTGTCGTTGAAAAATCATTTCAATCGATATACGAGTCGGCTTTCGGGTACTTTTCGCGCGTCGCGTGAAACGCGTGTACGTAAAAGAATCGCAGAAATGCCGCGTCACGCGTGGACTTTGATTATTCCGCGCGTTCATAAATTCATTGGCCTTTTTTATGCGATTCCAACGCAACAGTTGAATTCGACGCTTCCGCGGCATATTTGTATTAATCTATATTAAACTCGCATTGAATCATTTATCTCGCGCTCACGAATCGAAAGTAATTAAGACGCGTTATATATTTCGTTGATCAAATCAGATTTCGCTTGCCGAGGTGAAATTTAAACCCTACTTTTCACCTATACACGGAGAAAAGGTTTTATCAAAAATTACTATATTTTTTGAAGAGTTTTTGAAAATAAAGATTTTACTATATTTAATTTCGGTATTGCAGACATCCTACGAAAAATTACTATATTATATAGTAATCTATACACTGAATGATATAATCCTGCAAACTTTACCAGACAATATTGTAAACATCGCATAAAGGAAAAAAAATGTAAATAAATACCTGAAAATATTATTATTTTTATCAGATTGTATGGAAATTTGTATCACATTTATTGAAGTTTTAACCACAATTTATCATATTTGTTTACTTTTTTTTCCTTTACCCCATGTTTAGAATATAGTATGGTAAAATTTGCAAGATTATTTCTTTCAGTGTACAATAATAAAGAGTATTATTTTCATTTTTAAAAGCCTACGTGTAGTAGTAAATATAAAATTTTTGATAAAACGTTTTCTCCGTATAGGTTATCGAAATTGTATAAAAATAAGACCTAATTAGCCCCTAAAAACGGGCGAAATTTCTTATAAGTCTTATAAGTCGAAATAGGTCTTATAAGTCTTTAAAAGGAACTAATATTCGAGTTTAAGCAGTTAAATACCTTAAATAGTGCTAATGAAGGTTCTGTAGGGGTAATGTAAGACAAAATTTTTTTTAAAATTTACTTAATTTCCACGCCGCCGTAAGAATAACGCAATGCATTTTGCGAATCAACAACAGCCGCTCCGTTAATTTATATTCGTAATTAAACGTATTGGCGGATACATTGTTTACGACGTTAATTGGAATTTGAAACAAATAATGTGACAGTATATGACGTTCGATTCGAAACGAAAGCCATATAAAATCCGTTTAAACGCGGATTACGACTCTTAACATAATTTACTCGTTAATATAATTGCACATTCATGTTTGCTTCTAACTCATCGAAAGAATGCGTATCAATAACAATTTGAGTTTTGTTGAAAGCAAATCAGACGCCTTGCAATCACACACTTGCATGAACCATATTAGGGTGTTTAGCATTCGAAAGCTGATTCGACTAATCGATTTACGGATCGCAAAAACTAATAAGCGCCGTTTCGGGTATTACGCGCGCCGATAACGAGCTTGCGAGGTTACATGACTAATTATCGCGGATAATTTCATGTGGTATTTTTTTTCTTTTTTCTTTTTTTTTTTTTTTTTGTTGTAAAACTTAAATTTTTTTTTTTTTTTTTTTTAATCAAAATGTTTTCCTTTCTTTTTTACACAACTCCTACCCCAACCCACCCTCCTTTCTTACATATCCGCTTCATCGTTT
>JABFQC010002322.1:0-16466 GCA_022817085.1 Psilanteris sp. ZL-2020
ATATATAGAAATACTAAGACAAGCTGTTAGTGTAACTAAGTAATTTTTTACGATATATTTATGGGTAATAAAATGTACATGTTTCGTGTCATAAAATATGACGTTTGAATGGTGTATCACCAAATAAAAAATTGGAATATTTTTACAATATACAATATATATTAAATATAAATAACATATCAGGCACGTAACGGTCCATATTTTATTAAAATGTACTAAATTGAAGAGACGTACAAATCAATTGTATTAATTTGTATTATCCGTAAAATTTTGGCGACACGCTGATTTTTAAATTTTCGACACTACTCGAAAAATAAATTTTATTTAAAAAAAAATAAAATGTTCATTATTTGTACAAAAACAATTTGTTCTAGTAAGAATTAATTTTGAAATGCGTGTATTAATGTAGGAAGGTTTTAATTCGACATTTTTCTGACCTTGCCGAAAAACAAAATAATATGAAATCTTAAATTAAAGAACTTCTATAATCATTTAGAAAAGAATATCATAAGACATTGTACTAATTATTAGAATAATAAATTGTATAATAAAGTAGAAATTATTTCTCAAAATGAAAACTAAATTTAGGTATTATGATTCAACCAACAGATATATTTGTATAGATCTGTACACACACATATGTATAGATATATAACTGTACATTCCATACACATGCGCATATACACGTGTTTTGTATATTTGCAATTTTATTCATTTTTCATAATGTTGGAATACAATTGTTATAAAACACCACAGATATTTATTAATTTACTTAATATTACGAAATACCATTGATTAAAAGTAAATTTTTTGTGCAATAGACGAGTAAACCTTCATAGATTTGTATTTAAAAAAGGTGCTTACAAGAAAATTTGCCATGATTCATTATTTGTGAACGTCGCTATGAAACCGTGACTTCTTTACAGAATATTATTTAATGCTTACATTCAGATTTACGTTATTAGCAAATCATTTAATTGTATAAAAAGTTGTATCGTTTATCATTGCGATATTCACACGTATAGACAAGTTTGTTCGTCGATTCTATTGGAAATGGTTATATTTGAAAATAGTCAACGAATGTGAGCATAAAATACATTTGACTTTTCGATTAAGGATATATTCGCTCAATGCAATATTCGTATCTCTTCTGTCAGTTTGTAGTGTTCTTAGTTTTTGTTTCGCATTAAGTATTTTTCCAATTCGTAAAAGAACAATTCCTTACAAAATTACACAAAAAGATCATGCTGAATGTTTTCATTGCATCACAATTGCGCCTTTACTTATCCATAATCCTGCAAAGATCGATTAAAACAATTTAATCATTTGCGAATTTCCGTTTGATTATACATATAAGATAAACTTTAGAAGTTATTAACATTGCAAAAATGTATACACTAAGTGTAACATTTTTAATTTTCGCAATTCTTTAATTGAAGCGTCGAAGTTGAATGAATTTCAACAAGAACGGAATAAATCGAACTTTTTTCGGATTCAACGATAACAGTTAATGAAATGACGTTTGTAACTGAACGAATATGATTTTTATCCGAGAGACGTCTTCAAACTTGTTTTGGCATCTAAACCGAAAACCAAATTACTTCTTTTCTCAAGTCCGCGAATAAATATTTATTGCGTAAATAACATATATTGTATTTGTAACGCACACGTTTATAAATCAAACAATTAAAATAATGATAGGTGTACAATATTGTGACTCGTGGTATTGAAATACCGATTTAACTAGACCAATGTAAAATTAAACTACTTTAGATCAGATATATAGATATTAGATCTAATGGTCTTTAATATATTATATTTTGAACGTATTACCCTCCGTGTTCTTATTACATTATATTTTGAATATACGTATGTATATATAAGTCACGTGTACAATCATCTAATTCTATAGCAACAAGACCAACGAACCACTAAATCAATTCGACCTGCTTTATATTCACGAAATTACGAAAACGAATGACAAAATTCAACCATGTTCGTTCAATCACAAAGAAACCTTCAACAAATGTCGAAAACTTATAATACACGAAGTTAAAAACTTTTTCTTATAGCAAGACTGGCAAAATGACCTTGAAACGAAGAACAGTTCGAATCTGGATTGTACGCACATATTATACCGACACTGTCTAACTTGATCTACCTATAAACTCATCAGCAAACGCGTAACCAACAGTCATTCTTCGCTCACCTACGAGTGTCTAGTTTTGCTTTATATGATGCCGCGTATTTAAAATCGTTATCTCTAATTCGGCCCCCTTCGTCACAATTGCATTTTAAACTCTATTTTTATCGTAATACCAATGCTAAAATCATCACATCTGCATTTACGAGGTGCATAATGCAAATTTATTGTGCGTCGTGGAATTTTCAAAATCTACCTCTTCCGTCGACCGACTTCCTGCTATACAAATCTCCCGCGCCAACGATAATTTAATTACCGTTCAAACCACGCTCGATCCGTCCCTTTGATCGCTTTCACCACAAAAAACCAAGTCCTAACGCCGGGACGTCGCAAGAAACGCAAACCCGAACGCAAAAACAAATGAAAAGCCTTCGTCAGGCGCGCAAAATGTCAATCGGTGAGTTGACAGCTCGACGTCGCCGCGCGCGGTCTTACTCCCGCGAATTCGCGAAAAGCATTCGGTTTGTCTGGGATTCGTCTTTATAGCGATTCGCGATGAAGTAAAAGCGCTTGCGGCGACTGAAAGTTGGCGTATCAAAGGGAACGACTCACGAGTCCGGCGACGTACCCGAATCAAAATGAGCGAGCGACCGCTCGCGAAAAAGCGCGACAACTCGACTTCGGCGTCGATGATCAGGCAGTAGGATGCTCGTACCATATCTCCCGAGGCTGCGGTTCAGCTTCCGCCGTTCGTTTCTTCCGGTCATACCGCCGCTCAAGCTTTGGCTTATCCAGCGGGGCTCAACAATTACCGAAACGGATCTTCAGACAAAACTCAAAAATTCTCGCCGGGGCCACTTCAGGGCCGCAACAACGAATGCCAACGTTGCACCTGCGACGGCTGGTGCGAGCTGCGCATCTCGTTCCAGTGCTGCAGCTCTTCGGTGCCGGAGCTGTTCAGACCCAAGCAAAGCCAGCCTATCACTTCGCGAATCTTTTTGCCCATGGCTCCTCTTCGACGGTTGTACACTGTTACGAACAATGTTACGTCCCCAAGTTGAAACAAGGCAACCTGTTTAATTTGACACAATGATTAGAGAGGAGAAAAAACAAAATTTGGGTCCAAGTGGAATTGAGTTTAGCAAATTATCGTTTTTAATCAATTTTGAATGGACACGACATTTTTGTTATCCAAACGGATGAAGTTAAGTCATTTAATGAATTAGAAAACAATTATATACACTCAGAAAAATTAAACGTAGAAAATTGATGTTTATAATACTAATTTGAAGACATTAAAGTAAAAACTTAAAAATTACTGTTTTTCCTTGTAAAAATACAGTTTTTCATAGCAAATTTTACTTCTATCTTTTAGTATAATGCTATTATAAACAGTAATTTTTAGGATTTTGTTTTAATGTCGCCAAATTAGTGTTATAAACAGCACTTTTCTAAGTTTAATATTTCTATTAACTATAGTAATTTCCATAATACTAATTATGATATCTTTATAAAGCTATAAGTATGGTATTTTATAATGTAACTTTTTTCTATGTGTAATTAAATTATTTTTCATACAAAATTGTAAAAGATTTCTATAATACAAATTTTTAATTTGTGTAATAGATTGTGTAATAAAGCAAATTCATTAACAATTATTAACAAATTACATGAATAACTCAAGTTGAAAAATATTATGTATTTGTTATTATTTGACATGAAGTAGTATTTTGAAAGATATTTTAACACGTGAAAAGTAGTTATAATGGTTAGGGCGTAATAATGGAATTTAATAGCTTACAATAAAATTAATTGTTTATCTGCTTTCAAACTGAGACAGAAGAATAAGGCATTTCAAAATTTATTCGAAATATTAGTAAAATTGTATCAATAAATTTGTATAAAATTATAAATTTATAATGTATATATATATATATATATATATGAATTATAAATTTATTCGAAAGTATTAAATTTTATGATTTTATATAGTCTAAAGATTCAATTATCCTAACACAAATATTTTGTTTATTTAAAAATAAAAAAAAATTCTTTTTATTACAAGATTGTTGAATAATGTATGTCAATATATTAATTAAAAGTAATACGAAATAAAGTTTTGACATAAATTGCGACTTAAATTAACGCTTCATTATTATAATTCGTTTTCATCAAAAAATGACTTCATAAAAAAATATTGATTTTGTACATATTTATTAATTATACTAGTTCCTTTCTAATATATATTTATACTATACTATTTACATATTTAATTAAATATCACTATCAAATATCAAATAATTTGTTAGTCCAACAAGACTGCCGCATGCAAGCAATATTATAAATCAATAAGCTTCAATTCAATTAGTCCAAATAAGAGTCATTTCAAAATTTGGGTTATATCTATTATCATTCCACAAATTAAATTTAATTATTAAGTAGGCTAAAATTTGGATACAACCTTATGTAATGTAATATAATATATATGTACTATTTTCCATAATTTGTCATTTAACAATAATTCTAAGATTGATAACATTTGAATAATCGCAAAATATATTATTTATTATTAAAATATTTAATTTCAGTAGTTTAACAATTGAAATTGTTATATTCCTTCCCATTACTTTGTATATAGTACTATGGTATTTGTTTTGACTTAACATTACAAAACCGCACAGTTAATCGATTTGAAATTAACGTCAGTTTAATGAACCTAATTTAACACCGACCTGAAATATAAATGTTTCTTTATAAAGTGGATTTGGCTGAGCGCGTCTTAATCCTGTCTTGGATCGGCCCATTTCATGGCCGTAGCTGTCCATCAGTGCCAATTTAACATAAGTATCTGGTGGTTTTGTGTCATTGCCTCCGCTGCCTCTAAAGTGTGATCCTTTTATGATTTCCACCGAGAGGCGTCCCGTCGTACCGTTATACGCCAAACCTATAAGAATTTCGGCGACACTTCCGCCTTTCATGCTGCTGCCATACGGCGGTGTCGTCGGTGACGCGTAAGATTGGACAGATTGTTGCGAACCCGTTGAATCACTTCTCGTTAAACTGTTAGTTGTACCCCAGCCATCTTGCATCTATAATAATAATGTTAATCATTAAAATAGTTATTTATTTATTTAATTATCTAATTGCGCGTATAAAAGAAACCACTTTTTTAGTTCAATCTGATTTTAGGTTTATTCATTCTTTAATCTGCTTTCAAGACTTTCAGATCAGTCGCAATCATTTGAATTCAGTTTATACATTAGCAAATTTCGAATTTCCTCAAAGTTGATTTATATTATTTGTACCTTAATTGTAATGTTAAATGATAGTAAAAGATGAAATGTTATTTAATTTTTATCATACGTATTAATAAATTTTTTTAATATACACGGGAAAAAGTAATGATATAAATCCAACAAAAAATGACCACGTTGACTATACGATGTAGATTCAACACAGAAACTTTGTAAAATTAAAACGAACAATTTGTTCGAATAAAAACAATCGAATTCTGAGGAAAAATAGACGCTGTGTTTATAAACACGGTGTGTCTAAAACTGTACAACCAACACACACCTCGATGAAGATCAAACATATTTGGATTATTTTAAAACTAAACCATTTTTATATAAATTTAATGCTTTATTTTTCCCCGTCTAATATGCAATATATTATTATAATAAAAATTCACTTTAGTTTTCGCTGCAAATATTGACACGAATACATACTTTTTGTTCTGAATGCATTTTAGTGCCAAAACATTCTTAGTTATTACATTTAAACCTCAATGCAACTTAGAGTTAATGTATTTAAAACGGGATATAACTTTGAAATTATCTATTTAGAAATCCGTTTAATAATTAATTCGCAATATTTAAATGTCCTTTTAAAATAAATTCAATATTATATAAATCCGTTAAATATTCTGTTTTTAGTTTCGCGAGTCTAAATTTATATAAAGACAATGAAATAATAAAACACATATCATACTAATTGAATATAGATATATACGCGTATATGTATGCACCTTTGCAGCAGAAATACTACAGAGCAAGAAACATGATTATTGAAATACTAAAATTGGATCTTTCAAATAACTAATTTAAGAATCTAATACTTTAGCTGACTGAACTAAAGTTAAAGTATGTCAAATATATATATAGCTTAACAACTTTTGATTTAAAATTTAAAATATTATTTGTCGTGAACTATATCTCGAGTCTGAACATAATCTAGTATTAATAATTAATTTAAATTATTTATAGTATAATAACATAATGCTTTTATTTAAATTAAGCTATTTTATTTTGGATGCCTATTATATTTGGTACTTTACTGTTTCCATATATATAATAAAAAGTAAAGTAACATTTATTAATTCAGCATTAATAAGTAATAAGTATATTTTTAATAGTACAATAATAATAATAATAATAATAATAATAATAATAATAATAATAATTGATTGTTTGCGTTACAAAAGCATAAGCAGAATTTTAAATTTGACTTTATATTGTTTCCTTATAAAAATATGCTTATTGGCATATGTCGTTTATCTCTCTTCCTTCCTTTCAGTTGAAACAATGGAAAAAGAATTTCATACGGAAGAGGGTGGTGGCTGCAAAGGTAACAACATGGTGGTTTCCAACTGTAGATTGATTTGATCAAAGGAAACTCGCGCTTCGCCGAGCAGTCTTTCCCGGCGCATTCTGCCGCCCCACATGTAAACTCGCAGTCGCACGCCCATCGCGTTCACATCTTCAGGATTAACTCGATGCAACAAGAAGCTCTCCATATACTCGGGCGAAACGCCTTGGCGGACTCTCGTTTTGCGTCGCTGCTTTTTGGAAGGTAGCAACACCAGTCGCACTTGGCTGCCACCGGTTCCAGCCGGATAATTGCGGCCTTGCAGAACGTGAACCTATAAATAATTTACGAATCACCATACATTGTACTCGTTTCACAGTAAAGAGTCATTTTGTATAATTGGGTACATTTTCTTTATCTTGCCGTGCTATAACGTCGTTTTGAATAAAATGTTGCTTTTGCAATCAATTTAATAAGTATTCTTAATGTGTTATGATGCGAGGCAAATTTAAACAATTTATTGTTATTACATAGAAAGAATATCAATTTTTATTTTAGTATGTAATTGAATAAATGTATGCATGTTGTTATTATAAGGACACATTATTAAAATACAATTATTATACTATTTTTAATTCAAATATTATATTAACTTAAGTTATAAATATATATATATATATATATATATATTTAAATTAAATGAAGTAATAATTATGAATACATTTTTTAGTTTTTTATGGATTTTTGTATATTCGTAAAAACATAACATTTAGTTTATTAACTGCATTAACGTTTTATTATTATAAAAAAGGAACACATTTATTTTAAAATTTATAACGTAAAATTTAATTTGTACCGTCTTAACAAAAATGTTACTTAATAATAGTAATTTGTATGTTATAATGCAAATGTTACATATACATACTGTCATCTCGCGCATTGGGGCGTCATATAAAAAAGCCACTTCCAAACTACCAACTTCATCAGTTGGAAGTACCATTGATGAAATAGTGTCATTAAGAGCCGTCGATCTAAATTCTTCTATTTCTGCTTCTTGATCTCCATTATCAAGTATTACATTCGCAGGTCCCACCTCTACTACGCACTTTAAAAATAAATCGTTCATTTTAAATTAACAGTTTTCTATTGTTCCTTTTAATATAACATCTTTGGTGTAAATTATTTACAATTAATTACTAATAACAAATCTTATTTTATTGATAAATATTAAAAATGTGATTTAAATGTTTATTAATAAATGTTTTAATATATATTATATATTATATATAATAATCTTTTTATGTAAATGTTGGTTTAAAAAATATTTGTAATAGAAAAAAATATTAAATATATTAATTTATTATATATAAAGTTAGGGGGTGGGAATAAAATACGTTATTTCCAAAAAGAGACAATTAAAATTAATTAAAAGATAAAAACACAAAAATTGGATGTCTCTTTTTAAATTTGTCTTAAATGACCATATAAAAACTTTAATCGCTTTATTTGAATAAACGATATCAATTATATATTTGATATGAAAAATTCTTATCACCTGCTGCTGATTCATGTTAGAATGTTCGTCCGAACAATTTCCGGCTGTATTTCCAGTATCAGCTAAAACAGACAATCGTTTATCCACAAAATTGCACGAACTATAATATTGATTTTAATACACGTATATAAATACTTATTAACTAACCAACAACGGCTGGTCCATCTTCCGCCTGAATGGTCAGGGTGTCAGTAGGATGCGGAGGAAATTTAATTCTACGAAGCGCGTCTTCTTCTGAATCGGAACTTGTTTCCGGGTCAGATAATGTAAAGTTTTTGCCTTAATTCAAAAATAATGTTAATTACGTGTTCATGGTATCTAATACTATATAGTTTTTCTACAACACCAGATACAAATGGAGGATGATCAAATTCACCTAAAGGAGGCGGGGATGAAAATTTGAAAATGACAAAAAATCTTTACAACCACATTGAAATGAACAATGGAATTATCTTAGACAACAAACGAGGATCGGAAAACAAAACAAAAATTTACACAAATAATAATATAATTAACACATATACATCGAATTGAAGGGAATTACGGTATACTGTTATATTATAGAGGACAGAATACAATAATTGAAATTACACTCTTCAAAAAATACTACATAGAATAATAACAATTAAAATAACAAAATTGCTCAAAAATAGTTATTGCTTTGTTGTTAAGATTATTTCTATTGCTTGAAATTATAAAATAATGTCGTTCAAATTGCAATGTAATAAATTAGGAAAATATGATAACAAATTTGTATTGCAAATCTTTATTTAGTCAAAATCAGAAGTCAAATGTTAGATACAATGATATATTATTAATTTCGAATACTATAAGCAACGACAAAAGAAACATACACAAATATAATAATATATATTATATTATAATTTATTACTTCTTGTCATTATATATAATATAATGGATGATACTATAAATTAAATATCAATAATATAAAAAAGATTTTTTTGTTTTTAATATTTGTATAATAATATACATCAAATTTCTGCTTTATATATAATTGATTGATGTTACAAAAAGAAATATGGCTTGTATTATAACCTTACATTAATTAATTACGGAATAAATGAATAATGAATATTGTAATGGTTTTTCATCATTTCTACTAATTTTCACCCCGTCTCTTTTATACCAACATAAATGTCTTTACGCAATTTCAAATAATGCCAGAAGAGCGTTTATATTAGGCTCAAATCGATCTTATAAAAACTCAAATTTTAAAACCGCTTTATGTTATATGCTGGAATAATATAAATCGATCCAAATGTATTCATCGTACGACAAATAATAAAATTAATTACATATACATATAATCAACTATCGATCAGTTTAATCACATGCAATTTATAAGGTCACCGTCAGTTTCTACTGTATCGACCAAGTGTTTCGTTTGTTTTGTCGATTGAGATTTTCGAAATAATATTTCCGATTTGAAATTCAAATTTTCAAGATAAATATAGCTATGAAACAATAAAGGACACAAACAAATCACTTTGTCGATTATTGGCCTAGAACACACGTTTCTAATATGGAAGTATTTGCTGCCTGCAAAATATTTACTAATACAAATAAGCAGAATTTATAACAAATAAACAAAATATTCTTGTTTTTAATTGGATCATTTTAAAATCATAATATATTCACATATACGTTAGGATGTTTCATGTAAATTAATATACTCTTTATATATACTATTCTATTAATAGGGTATAGTGAAATAAAAATGAGTATGCATGTAGTACAATTGATTATAAATAACCAAAACTAACTATTGCGGCATCATTAACACATAAAATAGTTATGCTTAAATACCAGCGATATTCTAAACGGACCATAAAATGCTAATTTTGTGTTAAAATAGATTGGATTATTTCAGCTATTTATAAAGTATTTCTAATATTTTTCAAGAAATAAACACAGAGTGTATACAAAACTGTAAATTGCTATATAATGAAATTATTATACAAATATTTGCACTAAATAAATATGTTAATTAAATGCGTCAGTTTTTATTCTGATTCGGTTATGCGGTTATCGATTGGTTGTTTCGAAAATTAGTATTATTTTAGTCCGTTTGGTTACATTATAACTAATATATCTAAGTAATCTATGTTAAATTTCAACATTAGCATTGGAACGTCAGTCCAGCATTGCATGAAATATTGATTGTCTAATAAATTGGTGAAAATGATCATTCTCATGCAAGTCCTTTTACGTCCAACCGGACAATGGTACCTAAATTTTTGGAGAGCTGGGACGTGGAACTGTTGCTGGACTCGCAAAGTGGCACGCAGACACCGCCAAAGAGTGTTGCTGATGAAGGCGGTATGAAGCACCACTTGCGCGACAAGTACAAAACCACAACCAGCAGAAGTGCAACAAAACCAGCGCAGGCACCAAGAAACGCTGTCGTTTCCACTGGTACTAACAATATCACATCCATTAATCAATTGCGCGTTATATACAATACGTGTAATGTAGATTAATTTAACCATAATTTGGCTTTAAAATTACCATCGACCATCGTGGTAAATAAGTATAGAATGCAATTAATCGTACGATTTGTCTAACAAAGTTTTTAAGAGTATCTTTTTATATTAATTTTCGTAAAAATTATACTCAAATAATTTCATATATCTCGAAATGCTTTATAGACTTTAAAATTGAAATTGGTATCAATTTTTGAATAAAAAAATGTTTTTTTAAATTTGTTTGTCACAATCATTGGATTAATTTAATTCATCATAGCATTTTAATATAACACTTTATTTTCATTTTATGCATATTCGGAATTAATGATACTATGTATTTTTGTCAATAAAAACCATGCTATTAAAAATTGTTGAATAACATTCATATTAAAAGCAGTAATAAATAAAAATAATTTTATTACTTAAATAAAGTCATTAACAATCATATAATTACAATTGTTACACACTGAAAAAAATAATCTTACAAATTTTACCAAACTGCATAATAAACGTAGGAAAAATAGGCAAAAATGTAAATATTATAATAAATTACGGTTAGAAAATTCTAAAAATATGTCAAATATTACCAAATAATTGGTAAATACCATGATATTGTCAAATGTTTATTTTCATTTTTGCTCACTTTTCCTCCTTTTATTATCTAGTCTGGTAAAATTTGTAATATTATTTTTTTCAGTGCATGAAACATCAATTTGTACTTTGTATAATTGTTTCGAGTTACGCGGAAAAGTATATCTGTTTATAGTGCAATGTAATTTAATATTAATATAATGCTTTGACATTCGATAAAAACGAATAAATATTAAAATTTAAAAATTTGCATAAAAAAATTAAATTTTTATATACGAAGAAAATTTCATTCTCTACTCGAAATAATCTTTTTTGGTACGAAATTTGTATGTATCGTGATAGAGATGAAAAAATGATGTCATGCTAAAAACAAATTAAGCCAGTTTTGATTTGTTTATTGCAGGAGTTTATATTTTATGTGTGCCTTTTTAATTAAAAAAATAATTTGCAATTTAAAAAAAAATTAATTTTACTTTTAAATTCTATAGTCTTGAGATAAAAGGATCTTTTTATGATTGTTAGTAACAAATGTTCCATTACAAGGATGTAGGAACAGTGTAAATTAAAATTAAAATTTAAAAATAAAAAAAGTATACAAAAAGTGAACTTACTATTTACTTCGCTATTTTGCTAACGTTAATCGATATTCAGTTTTTGTTTATTCGATTTTTATTGATCAAACCATTATTACAACTTTAATATACTTATATAAATTTGTGTGATTTAATTTACCAGTATGACAATACAAAATAATTATTTTAATTATTTTTATAAAATTTCATCATATTAATTATTGAGGAAAATCTAGTTTTAATACAAAATGAATTCTTTTTATACATATATTGTCACGAAAATGTATTGATTTTAATAATAATTTGATGATTTTAATAGAATTGTTTCATTAGTGTACAATTTTAAAACAATTTTTTTTAATTCTTAAATTAGAAAATATACATGAATTTGATACCTAAAATAATTTTCAATTGTTATATTTGTTCAATTTCAATTTAATAATATAAAATAAACAAGTTTTGTATTGATTTCACGTCGAAGCTTATAAGATATTTAAAAATATTTTACATTATTGTGCAAATATTCGTTTATTAAAATATAAATGCAGATATCGGATTGATGATATAGGTATTTTAATTTATTTTAAATTTTATTATTAATATTTTTAAAAACATTTGATTGTCTGTCGATATTTTTAAACTTATTAACAATATAAAATAATTACAAATAACAATAATAATGATAGATTGTTTTGTTTCGAAGTTATTTTCGTTACAATATTAAATATATTTTACTCCGAGTGACAAATAATTCGTTATTTATAAAAAAAGAATAGTTCCGATGAATATAATTTTCTGTGAAGGGTAAATATACATTTTACTAATGTAAGCTTTCATTAATGATATCAATGGAAAATAAAACGATTGATACAATTTTAGTTATACAATAAAAAATGATGTTTCATTTTTAATTTTTTTAACACAGCGAAAAGCATTTTGCACTTAAATGACAAGGAAACAAAGTATCAAATTAGTTCCAAACATGTTAAAATATCTTAAACGAAATTGATAAAACTCTAGTTTTAATAATAATTAAATAGCATATAATCCAATGCATTAATTTTTAAGGCAAATTTTATATAACTAATGTTAATCTGTATCAAGTTAAACTATTATTTCAAAGAAATCATACATATTTATTTATATCCACGCGTATATATAAGAACAATATATATAAACATTAACTCAAAAATTTAAAATAATTCTAAAACGAACCAAGTTTAGTACGTAATATATTATATATATATATGACATTTTTAATTTTAAATGAGCGAGTACGAAAATGAGAATGAAATGTGAATGGATTCTAAGTATGATATGATGATGTTGATTCAACGGTCTATCATTTGTTTTGTCAATTTTAGTTATTTAAACAGAATTACACATATTTTTATAAAATAAAGAACAATGTAAAATTTCATAAAAATGAATTCAATATTTAAAATTTAGCGAAAAATGAGATGGCAATAATATAAGTCAGTTTTTGTGTAAAAAAGTGGTTTGTTGACAACAATAATTATTTTGCATTAAACTACGATCAGTCAGTCTATTAAATGACGATGTGCGTAAGCTTGTCATAATATTATCAAATTCTACCAACGATAACGCCGTATTCTGTAAAATAACAATCCAGAACCATTCATCCACTTTCATGACTGAACCGTAAATAAACAACTTCTCATGTAAGATAATGTACAATAAAAGTAATTCATCGGCTATCATTTTTCTTCATTTCTGACCAAACTAATAAACCTTTAGCCAACGACCGTCACCCCTTAAAAAGACCCTACGAATTAAAAACACATTTATCGACGAATCCTTCCACCATTAATTATGCGTATAACCGTTCAAGGACAATCGCTCATCGTACCAAAAAAATCCAATACGACTCATCTCGGTTGTCACTTTTCGTCAAAAAACTAAGGACAAACGACTCGCTCGCAAATCGAATATTTGCGCAATGCGGTCACAGCTACGTGGTCTCCAAGTGATCCAAAAACACAAGGATGGAACCGTCCGGAATTAGCACGATCCATTAACGTGGAAATTTAATGATTCAAAGACTCGAAAGACGACGCATTATTGAATCCAATAAGCAAAGTCCCGCGGGTTGCCTCGCGAACGAAACATCGTCTTTTTAATTGCTCCAAATTCATTATTCGTTGAATTCGACCGACTCTGATTCTATAGCCTCGGTCAAAGTTCATTCATTCGTCGAGTCGCGGGCTATCTAACAACGCGCGAGCAGACATTTCGCGTCAATAATCGTCTTGGTGATAACGTCCGGATGAATCGAGTGGAGTTTGATAAGGTGAAAACTGGAAACAATGTATGAATGATTGAGCGAGTAATATAGGCTAAAACCGCGGACCGCGGGCAGTGGACTTACCCGTTAGAAAATGGTCTGATCCAGCCAGAATCATACTCGGGTGTTTCGCGGCGTTTACGTGCGTCGCCCGGTCGTTCGAGAAAAGCTCCCGAGAACCGATGAACGCATTATCTGCCTTGCCAGGGGCTCGTTGGCTGGTGTAGCTTGTTTGATTACAAACGTGGTTACAACGCCGAATAATACGTGAGCGCCGTGGGCGGGGGTACACAGCACTCTGTTGCTCGCTGAAACGTGCGCCTGCAACACCTCAACCGGACTCGCGCGTCTGCGCAAAGCCCCGGTCACGTACAACGCTGCTTCTTACGCGCCTCTCATTCTGCTTCATCGATGTCTAAACCTTTTCAAATTCCGCAAAATTTGCCACTACGCGCTACCACGCGCTACCAATGCAGAACCAACGTTTGGGACGGTCTCAACTATGATTCTTGGTTTCCTATTGTTTCGAGAAGGCTTTTTCTATCGCGTCATAAAATTATTAAACAAATTATGTGTAATATACATATGTGTGTGGCGGGTGTGTGTATATGTATATTAATTTGTATTGAAGTATACGCTTGTACACTGAACAAACGATTTTATAACTGTTATGAAATATATTTTTGATATATACGATTAAAGTGTATGATAGTATATATAACTTTTCGGCCATACGGGGATTGCCTTGGGGCATTAATATTAATATTAATAATTATAATAATAATGTTTATTGCTTCGAATTTAATATATGCATTAAAATAATAAACGCTATTAAATATCAACCATATAGTTGTTAATAGTTATTACATGAATTTACGTATTAAATTCAGAGTAGTAAATATTATCATATATTTAATATTGAAAAATATATTTCATAACAGTTATCTATTTTTTTTTTTATTTTTATTTTTCAGTAATTTAGATTTGTGGATATTGTGCCCGTTTAACAACACATTTTGATTAATTTTCAATATTACACTGTAAATCCAATTAGGTATTTTTACACATTCCTTGTTAGATTTACATTATGTACGAGTATTATGCGATGTATATTATTATGTATATATTGATGTATAATGCATTATTTTCCAATAATAATGTCTTAAATAATGCACAAAATACACAGAAAATGTAAAACGAGTTGGAAGAGATAATGCCGGGACTCTGCTTTTGCATATTGGATCTTATTTGATATTACATTTTGTATTGCTGAAAAATCTTTCTATGTATAAATACTAGACCTAGATAATAGTATTATTTTTCATTGCAATGTAATTATAGTATAATTTAAGTATAAATCAAAATAAACCTTTTTTTAAACAATAAATTTGTTTAAACATTTAATTCAGGGAATTATATATTATATCTTACTAAATCTAAATGGATAACTTATCATGTTATTGGTATAAACGCATTCATTCTTATAATTTGCTACGACAAAATAATTTTTTAATTAAATTTTATTTACAATTGATTTTTATTTAGATATATATCAGGTCTAATAATAATTTGAAAATCAAAACAAAATTAATTTTGAATTAAAAAATTATATATCGAATAATAGAAATAGATGAACATATAATAAATTATATTTTCTATAATGTTATGGTTATTTCAATTTGACTACTGTTACGTCCAATTGCGTCAATATTATAATTATTATAATATATTGATTATGCATTATTATCTGCTATATAAAGAGTATTTTGATAACACAGATGAGTTTATTTATCATTACACTTTCTTGACCTGCTTAACATCAATTACATGTACAATAAATGTACAATCGTCTAAAAAAAATATATATAACCATTTTATACATCTCTGTTAATAGATATCCTAACTCATATTTACTATATTATATTATATTTTAAAAAATATTCTTACTATGTTTATATAAACGATCAAATACTAAAATGATGTACTTTTAGTTATTCAGAAGTTTATGAATATTATATATTTGATGATTTTTTACGTTGGATATTTTAAAACTCATATTAGGTAGTTAAACAATAAGTTTAAAAAACATGTATGATCTTACTCTCTGTCAATACGACAAATAATTTTGGGATTTACCTTATATAATATTAAATCTTCTCACTACGAGAATAAATTTATTTTACTACATATTTATGTATAATACAACATATTGAGTACTTTTATCATC
>JABFQC010002323.1:0-16462 GCA_022817085.1 Psilanteris sp. ZL-2020
CAATTTATGCATCAACTATTTTGCAAAACATGTTGAACCTGATTGTCCGGTGTAAGTCTCCTGGGCGCAAGTTGAGTATTACTACTTGAAGGTGTGGACGATGCTCTTTGTCTATCCAACAGTTGCGAAACGATCATGTCTACTGGATGATTAGAATGCTGATTCAGATGAGGATTAGACGGATCATCGTCGCTACCGAGGAACATAGGCCTTAGTTGAGACGCCAACTCATCTCTCGTCCATTCTTTTTTGTCTGGTGGTAACGCAAGACAAGGTGGCAATGCCGCTAACTTGGCATCACCGTCAGGATAAGGAACGTTCAAATAATGCACCAAAACTACGTCTGGGTTTTGTAACAGCCAGTAGCAGCGACGATGAAATGTTGGTAAAATTGCCGAATGAACGTAACATCCATAAATGCACTCGACTCCTTGAACCTGCGAACGGATACATCGTTTTGTGTTAAACAACAAATTTATTTTTGTCTTTTAACCTGATTATTGACTCCAATTAATATATACACAGAAAAAAGTTATATTAAACATTATATAAGTCTAGTAATCCAAGGATATCGAAACAAAAACAATGCAAAATTACTATACTACTAAAGTAACTTTTCTTATACCATACAGTATTTTTACTGTATAAGATATTGTAAAAATTGTTATCAAATTTTTTGACAATACAATATCATAAGAAAATTTACTATATCTTGTATGAAAATAAACTATATCATATAAGAAAGTTTTCTAAAAAGGTATAGTAATTTACGCTATAACTTTCTACTTGTAGGATTGTATAAAGAAAACATTTAAAATGTTACTATAAAAAATTGTAAGCAATTTCAAAGTTTCAAAGTTACCACTGTTGTCATTATCTATCACTAAAGCGTGAATTAACTGTACATGAAAAAGTGAAAAAATATTTTTCATGTATAAATGAAAGTATAAATGGTTTGAGAATTTGTAACAAAAATGATAAAACTAAATTACACATTTCCCGATGTGTGTTATACAATTATAAATCCTTTACAATCTTTAAGAGTCTAAAAGAATACTGTTTGGGAGTACTGTAAATAGTGCAAGATGATCTCTTTACAGACTGTAGACATTTAAATAACTTTTGGTTGTTAGTGAAGAAATATACCATACTTTTAATTTCATGTGATCTTCTCTTGTAGTTTTGCCGTCTTTCCTTTTCTTCCAGCAATAACCATCCCTCCGGTATCTCACTTTCTTTCTGGAATAGAGCAACATGGAGCCACTTCGTGGCCGCACTTTTACTTCTCGACTTTGCCATTCCGCGTGTCGTTGAAAGCTGATTAAAATCGCTGCAATCTCCTGCAAACAGAAAATGTTTTGTTTAACTTGGCACTTTTTGTCTAATTATAAACTGAATTACACGAGTAACTATTAATGTTAAATTATAACTACGGCGATAAACATTTTCACACCTCGGTGTCAACATTAACAAAATGAAATGTTTTTGCAGAACAAAATTGATTCTCAAATTGGAACGCTCGATATATATTTTTCAAAATGCATTCTTAATGTGAATGTAAATTTATATAATCGAGGGACGAATTGAAAAGCTGTTTTCAATTTTACCAGTTGTTTCGAACTTTGAAATGACAATTGCGCTATGCGCGGTTCAAATGTCGCTGATTAAATTTGACGCTGGTCACAATAGAAGTATCATTTGTCTCTTCGGTTATCATAACAAATGCTTGTTTCGTAATCAACGACACGAAGGGCCAATTGTAATTAACCGATCCTTCAAAATATATGAAATTCAAGCGCGCTAAATATTATTTGACCTGCGAATAATTAACAAGAAAATCAATTTTATTCTAATTAAACTCTTTTGATAAATATTATTTCATGTTCAATCTCATTATCGTTACGTTTCGTTTACCGTGCGTCGATGCCATTTATTAGAATAAACATTAGCACGTGTGCATTATATATATTTATTATACATTATATACACACCCGTGCATAAATATATGAGATAGTTGGAACTAGAAAATATCGACTTTGCGAAATTGTTTCCGTTAATTTGTTCTATGCGAAATATGTATACGGACAAAATTTAAATTTCTTTTTTCTTTAACGCTTCGAAATACAATAATGGCAAAATTCGAATAATTTGCATTTTATTGTCAGAAAGCAATTACCGCAGAGAGAAATGCTTGGTTGGATTAATTTGAGATCATTCAATCATGTAGTAAAATTACAAATGAAAATCACTCGTTGCAACCCTTTAATAGGTATCAAAGCTATACAGCATTCGTAGCTATTGGTCGTACACACCACGTGACTTGAGCGAGCCAACTTCGGTATGGCAGTATTGATTAGGAGAATGCGACGAAGCGAGGCACCCCGATTCATTCATGCCGAGCTACGCGATGACTTTAACCAAGAAAGTCAAGCTTTCGACACAAAAACATCGCTAATACAATTACCTGCGAATCCAGTGTCATACGTAACTTTAAGGTTATTCCAATTTTATAACTATAGATACACTACAAAAATTAAATGTAATTGCATACAATTTATACAGTTTGTTTGAGCTTTTCAGGCATTAACTCTCAACGCCTGAACAATTTTGAATTAATTTTAATAATGTCTGCAATTTAAATTCGAAAGAGTTATTGGATAATAATTAAAAATAAAATGTATTATGTCTTTCAGGTGAAGTGATTTATATAATGAAATGAATTTAATATTCTAAACATATTGTCATATAATATTTGTATATATATATATATATATATATATATGCAATATGATAAAATCAAATATATAATATAATAGTTAATAAAAACACAAAAAATGATTAATGATTGGATTTTTATGAATCAATACTATGTATGCTAATGAATACAAAAAAATTTAATCTAAAGTAAAGTTTAATAGTAAAGTAAAGTGTAAAATTACTGTGTATTTTACAATATTTTAAAGAAATATAAAATGTCATCAACTTGATTCACATTATGTAATATTTATACTAAATATATAGTAATCGTCATTCGTGCGACTTTAACAACCTCATTAATCTTTCTGATTAGCGAATTGAAGATATAACAACAAACCGGACATAAAGTTTCACACTCTGGTTCTTACACTATTTATGCGAACATTTAATATTTTGTAAAACACACATTTCAAAACTTAAGCTTAAGAACAATCAACTGAATTCGTGTATTAAAATATTGATACATACAAATAAATAGGTATACAATAGTTAAAATAAAAAAGGATGATATTTGTTTACATAAAAGTGACAACTTGAAAAAATATTAAAATTTGAATGTAAATACTTTAACCAAATGTATGCTAGTCACACCATTTGATTTTCACATATTCGGTTTAAATTTTCAGCATAAAAAAGGAAACTCCTTGGTTGCGAAAAAGAGTTTATTATCGATTCGTTTTGTTTATACGGCATAAGCAAAATTCGACTTGTCCTCTATGTTGAGCTCCTTGAAGTGCAATTCCAACGTACGCCCCTTCTTCGGATTTGGCTCCCATCCTGCATATCTAAATTTTCCTATTTTATTCCTTTCTACACTTATATGTGTCTATTTCGAAAGAGGCCACTCGTTTCTTACAAAATATTCACAAAATTTCAGCCCTTAATACTGGCGTGAGGAACTCTGTGAGCTATCACTCAACACTGTTGGATTTGTGATATCAAAATGGATTTTCAAGAAGCTCGTGTCACGCTGAGAAATTCACTGAGACCCCTCCATTTTGCATACCATACTTTTAAAATTCATTTGAAATGCATTCTGTAAAAGAGATGTGATTCGTTTACTTGTCACGTGTTCCTGCCAATGAATATATTTATATATATTGTGGTTAGTTTATTTCTCTGGGATCAATTATTATTATATATTTCTAAACGTTTTAGAATATTACACGTAACATATTTTGTATTTATTCTTCATGATATATTTATTAAATATATTAATCGTATCAATTTGTATGTAAAATATTTTTTTTATAATTTTTATCTGGTAACTTGTCAACCGTGCAGGTTTTATTCCTCAGGCGTACCATTGTTATAATAATAATAATAATAATAATAATAATAAAATATGGTAAATATTCGTCAAGATGATAATTGTATGTTTATGGACTATATATATTTTCATTTACATACGGAAGTTAGGAAAAATATAGTATGAGGAATCCGTCTTGTATAAAAAATCCAAGTTACCAACCAGAGAAGAAGACGAATGTTTTATATCCGTTACTTCAAAGTTGAAAAACTATTAAAGACACGTTAATAAAATCTTAATGCGACGATAAAGTCGGATTTAAACATCGTTGAAGTAACATTGAACTAACTTTGCCATAAAGATAAAATAATTTCTGATTTTCAGATTGTTTCGGCTAATCGATAATTTATTTACGTTTAATGTGTGTATATATATATAAATATATATCAATCTATAATATTTGATTAACGCGCAAATTATTATAGTTCGAAAAAAGTTTAAATACAATGTGCCTGTGTAGTTAAATACGAGCCAAAAAGAAGACGAATATTTACTGAATGTTTAAAATGACACGTTAGTAAAATGAAAAGAAAAGCAGAAAATAAAGGACGAGCAGTTAAAAACGAAACGCGCGTTTGCGACGAAACAAAGGACTGTCCTTTTCTCGTGATTCCTATTTGGCCGACTTGAAGTATAGTCTCGGCATCTTCAGTCCCTACAATTCCCAAGAAGATTTCGGACGTGGTTGGGATATAAATATTCTCAGTGGAGGAATGCAACGAGACAAATGACAGGAGGAGAGATAAAATATTTAATCTTCTAGAACGTGAATCGTATTGCAATGCAGTTTTTGTTTGTATTATAAGTTTTCGAAGAGCTAAATAAAGCAAAATCATAATAAACTAAGCAGAATTCTTCAGCGCGTAATAAATAATCTCTTAAAATGCAAACTATATCGTCCAAAAGTTGTATAATTTATAATGTTTGAAATTAACATTTCCCGGACAAATTTAATTTGAAAATTACGAAACTGAAGACGCGCTCGTATCTCGAAACAATGACGTACTATTGCGTCCAATTATATAATGGCGCGATTAAAAGTAGAAGCCAATTTATTTAATTTGGGACGAAATTGATCCTGTTTTATACGTCAAAGTTGTTCGGATGTGCAATCGTTAACCTTAAAATTAACCTTGAGTGGTGGACAACTCAAAACACACTGTTGTCTTTTTCAAAATACCTGCTCACGCTGTAACAATAACTGCTTATTGCGGCATCTATTTGACAACGATAAAAATTGCAAGTGCCTCAACATAGGCAACGCGTATCAATGTGGAAGTAATGACACTCGGATGTTCAAATGTGGATTCTCTCGTTATTCCATCAGACTGTTAGCATTTTCGTCTTCATCCAGGTTGTGATCCTCCAGAGCATTATACGAACGTGTTTCGGATATAAATGGTTGGACGACTGCAAGAATGGACGTCGGAAAAATTGATGAAAAGATGAGGAACGTTAGCTGAAACATTCTTTAACCAATCTACTTGGCAGTTGTTTTAGGAAGAAAAGATTTCGTAATAGAATTCCATCTTTACAAGTGTTCATTTAAATTTGAATAATCATCTTCGCATTGCTGTTTTAATGATTCAATCAATTCAATCAAGTTTTCATTAAGAAAGACAAATTTTTATTATTTTGCAAACGAAGGTTTTACCGACTCGAATGTCAATAAAAATTGGCTATATCGATTGTTTGAGAGTGAGAGAGAAATGGATTATATAATAGTTCATTAAATTAAACTAGCACGTGGTAAGAAACTATATGTTTAGTTATACATATATCACGGAAATAAAAGTTTGTCTGAAAATGACGAAATCCGACAAATCCAGACAAAAATAGTGGTAATATAAAGACACACACACACACGTTGTATAGTTTACAAAATGTTTGTAAAATATAAATCGACTGATGTAATCATAATTACGACTATTTCTCTGTGCTCTGTAAAGAATAAAATTAATGCCATAAAAATGCAAAACTTTAACAACTTTTCTAACAAAAATAGTGTTATCCTAATCACAGTGTTTGTTCACTCCAGATGATAAGTACTTTATATTAGTTATAATACACAATATTTAATTGACGAACGACGTGTGTCGGTATTAAACAGTCTTTTTTCCCTGTATATGTACACACACAATGACATATTTAAAATTAAAAATTAAAAAGAGAAAAAGCAGTCGAACGTGGGCAGAAAAGGGGAATTAAAAAGGGCGTGATTTATATTGTTAACTGATCCCTCGCAGTCTAAGCATTTGAATAAGAAAATAGCGAGAAGAAGGAACAGTCATAAGACGACATTTTTGCACCTTGCCAAATAGGTCAGGGGATAATGTGCACGTATCGACTGGTTCGAAACACGTCGTATTTTTGCTCAATCACGTACACGTTTGTTGCAAATGCAGCCACGTGAATATTAAGTATGAAGGACGATTAAAACGAATCTCCCAGAAATACGTGAAGCGACGAAAAAGGAGCCGCGCGATAACGTTTGGTTGCAACGTTTGATTTATCTGCTCATAATGAGACTAATAATTTGACACCGCACGAAAGTAACGTAAATCCACGGCTTTTCTAATGGAATATAACAAATGATTTGTATTCCAAGAAGGCTTCGCGCGCGTTTCTCTTAATTTTGTACCAAAAGACACACGATTCGCGTACAACCAAGTGCAATTTTGTTATTTCGAGTCACTCGGATTAACTTTGATAAATGTAATTTCGCCGAACAGCAAGATCAATTCAGATTATTAGGCGTGAATTAGGCTTTTCTGCCGAGCAAATTGAAATGAAATTGAAATTCTGCAATCAGATGAAAAGCCGTATCCCCGAGGTCTGAAAACGCGTTCAAGAAACAAGCGCGAGCGCTGAAATTTGCGTGAGCTTAATTACTTGGCGAAAAAATTTCTTACACGGACTACGGCATAAATTTGTTGGCGCGAAAGCGGAGTTGAAGCCGAGCCCGCCTAACAACGCGGCGTAACCAACGCCTGTAAACTCAGACGCTACTGTAATAAAAAGCAAAATTATGCTTTACAATAGTCGTTGCGTTTTGAAATCGTCGATATAACGATTCAAATTGTTCCACTTTCGGCAAACCAGTGCGGTAAATGAATGCGCCGGCTTCCTCCGCACATCCGAGAGCGAGTTTCCGAAGAGATTAAGAATCTTTTATATATTAAAGCCTTCCCTTAAGAAGGTGCGCGTCTGCCAAGACGATAGATTCTCGGATTCAGTTTTCGCCAACGATACGTTTTCTGTCCCCCGTGCGAGCAGGAAGCGATGCGTCCTCGTTGATTTACGTACACATGGGATTGCTGTATCAACTATTCTTCGAATATTATCGCGCGAACTTTCTGGGCGACGAGTTATCAGTAGAATCCAATATATTTTCATGGAACAGTTGCGTCTTCCTTCAACGACCACTGCGTTCAAGTTTCGCTAACTTGCCGCTAACTTCATTTGTCATAATTTAACAACAGAACTCATATCAAGATTTTGTATTTATCAATTACGAATTTGCAGCAAACAGTTTGTTTTCGTTAAACGAAAAGGACAAAAATTTCGCTCACAAATCTCAATTCAATTATCCGATGTTACGCCAATAAAAACAACCACCTTTCGATAGCTCATTAAATACTTTTAACTTTACGCTCCGCACGGTCGAAGGTTTTAAAATGTCTTATGACAGTTCATTAAATGGTACGCTTTACACTTAATGGAACTAGTTCTGAAAATAAGACACGTGTAACTGCTTTTAAATTTCCTTGTTAAATAACATGAATTTCAAAGTAGCGTCAAGTTTTGTTTTAGCGTTTGCAATTCGTATCAACTTTAATCTTTTCAGTTAACAAAGAGTAGTGAGGTAAACTTTTTAAATTAAGAAGGTACATTTACCTGAGATAGTAAAAATAGCTCCTCTTCGTGTATCATAAACTTATAATTATTCATTGCAGAAATGTAATGTTGTATAAGGCTGAATTCTATTCGCAGTCGTTATATTCTTGGCGAACCAAACAAAATTGTATGCATATATCAAATTCGAATGTTAAACTTGATTATTAGACTTACTTAAATGAATTTCATTTTCATTCGCGCTTCGCAATTATGATTCATTTCTGCATTTTTTCTTTTTTAATCAATAAAGTTTAAACTCTAAAATAGTAAGGTCTACTGACAATTTTAGTTAAACTATAGTATCATAACTGATAAATTCAGTTAAATTAACTGTGAGATTCAGTTTTAGTTAAAATAATTATAATTTTAAGTTGTAATACGGTCGAAATTGACATTTTTAACTAAAACAATTGAAATATTCAGTATACAATTGACTCAATTTGTTAATTCAAGTATCATAAGTATTATATCCTATCAAAATATCTAAAATTTTCAGTTGAATTAACTGATTATTTTCGGTTATGGCCTACTTTACTGAAAACTCAGTTAAATTTACTGAATAGACTATTTTTCCTCTGAGTGTACGCTTATGTCGATGAGTAACACTCGCGCTTACGTTGTACATCTAATAAAGTAACTTACACTCCACGTACATTTTGTTTGAAAACCCGCGTGAATTTTCTGCTGCAATTTATTCGCAAAAAATTCGCAGTTTTTTAGTTCATTATGTCAAACTCTATTTTCATTGAAAGTAATACATCTCCATAGAGCATGGCAAATGTCCAAATAGATCATTTTCAAACTTTTCACAATCGGGGGTATGCCAATAAGGAAGCAAAAAATATACCATTTCATTCTATTTTGCAAAGTGTGATGAAAAATACAACGAAATGTTAATCAGAAAATCTAACATGGAAAATTATACTTCAAAATAGATTATCATAATGCATTGGCTTCAGGACCTATATGATAAATTGAGGATAATAAAATTATATCTATATGTAATTTAAATTTAAGACATTGTAATTATAAAATCAAATTCATGTAAGACGAGACATTTTGTTGTAACGTTAATAAGACAAATTATATACTTATCACATTTAATGTCAACATTATATTATATTATTTATGTTTTAATATACCGTTAAAAACTGATAGATAAGAATATTATAATTATCAATACAATGCCAGTTTTTTATTTAATAAAAATAATATTATATTTAGAATTTTAATTAAGTGAAAGCAATGAATTTATTTATTCGTATCATATACAAATATATATATACTACTATGTAGCAGGCAAAATTTTCTTTCATATTCCAACTTGGCAAACAGACACACATTGACCTTTCAATTAGATAAAATGTTTTCTATTAATCAATTTATTGAAATTATATACCGTGTTTGAAAAAAATCTCGAAAAATAATATAAAAATAAAAAAATGTGTGTTTGATACAAGTATTTAATTTATTGCATTTTACTCTATTTACTTTATATTAAAGTAAGTGCTTTTCTGTGAATAAAATACTCTTAAAATCTGTATACTAATATTGCAATTTTTTTCTTTCCATGCAACCACCAGGTATAAATATTTGAAACTCAAACAAATTTTTTTAAGGTTACATAATTATTTTTTTCGTACTAATAATAAATATAATCAATTTATCGATTGATCTATTGCTTATTTATGAATATTTGTATTTGTTTTAACTACAGTTATACATTAATAATTATTTTATTATGAATATTAATGTCATAAGGTCCATATGCAAGTTTTTTAAATGCTATGCATAAATTAATAAAATACGCAAAGCCATTTGAAAAATATTATTTTATACTATAATTTAGTATTTTTAAGAATAAGCATTGAAGAAATAGTATTAAATAAAAGAATATTTCTGTGAATTCGTTAATGAATTAAAACTGCTTTATAACGAGTTCTCGAAGCTAATGCTTGATGTATTCAGACTGGACTATTGGTATCATAACAGACACAGATATATAGATTCGATATGGTATACTGCTCAGGGTCATTACATATCCCATTTTATACGACATATTGGGCTTTGGACTTGTAAATGTAAAGTGAAACTTTAAACTTTTGACCCTAAAGTGCATTGATCGGATCGAAGATTGATTAGCATATGCCGAGACCGTAAAACATATATTCTTTGCATTACATCTTTCGCAGTGTAATTATAAGATTTTACTGAAAATATTTTTATTGCCGGAAAGTTCGTATAATAGGATTGATTACAGTAAATTATAATACATTTAAAGGATTCTAAAGTGAATTCCAGCGATCATGTCTGGAACTATTAATGTTCATTGCAATGAAATAAATGTATACTTTTCGATATGACCATATAACTCAATGAAAATAGGTAGTATATTGAAAGTATATTTTTGTAAGAAGATATTTCATTGAGCTAATTCCATCATTATTAGGATCATTATTTAAATATGTACAATCAGATTTTTAAAAGATTATCATAATACCATAGCAGATGTAATTAGATTTCTAGATCTATTATGCTATTTAGAATTATGGTATTCTAATAAAATCGATCGTGATATAAATATAATTAAGCAATGTTTTATACTGTCAGAAAATTGCATATAACAATGACTGTGTGGTTTATTAATTTCAGTAATCAATCACTTTTATATGAATTTTTTTCTGCGTGTAATGATATGATGTGATTTGTAATCTACGTATTACTTCAATATTATACAGAATAGTAAAAAAATATTAGAATATAAATTGATTCGCGTCAGTAGAAATTAAATAATATATATGTTACTATTAGTATATCAAAATACGTAAAACTAAAAAATATTATAATAAACAAAAATAAAAATATGTTGTATATAAATAATATTCGTTACATTCTATTATATATATATATAACTTTTACAATAAAGTATTGTCAAACTTTTTATGTTCATACTTCCGTTTATTTTCTCAACGCCTATTTGTTTAGTAAAAATTTATCTACAATTTTAAAAATAATAGTTTTATACTCGCGTTGTTCAATTTCACACCAAAGTCGATTACCAATGTTTATTATCGACGTCAAAGCATTGTCAGTATAGCAATGAATTCGATGTTCTCTTAACATCACTCATCAATATTTCATGTCAATTTTTTTCAACGTCAAATAAGCTGTTAAATTTTCTGAAATTCTGCTCAAAATTAAAATTCCAAATTGATTAGTTTTCTTCATTCTACTAATAGATGTTTATGGCCAGTCGTGAATGCAGAATTACAATTACAGCACTTCTTATTATGTAAATATGTTTTTTCAAAAATATAAATATTATTACAAAATTACATGAATAATGGCGTTGTGTACTTAATTGATTAAGAGTTTCCTTTTATCCCATCTTCTTGTTGCGCGTCGAGATATTCAAATGAATGATTTACTTTTATAGGTAAAAAGAAGTATGAAAGATACAAATGTGTGAACGTATCGAATTCTATGACGAACATTGTAAGAGTAAAAATAATGCTTTAGACGAAAGATGTGTGATACATAAGCGCGGTGGTTGCGTACAATGGTTTAGTAATGGTTGCGTGTATTGTAAGTGCGATGCATTTTCGACGCTACGGATCGTAAAAAAATTAGCCAATTTCCTAGTTTCCTTTGTGGCACCTTGTATTATGTGAAAGACTTTTCAAATCCGTCTTCTTACTGTAATCTATCGATACCAATATTTCATTAGTGACAAGCGGCACGTATTGCCGGTGCGCGCATACAACCAGACCGGAAACATTCCCTCACGGGAAATACCGATAAATATGTCCGGCTGCTTCTGTGTTATGTTTTACACACACGCGCTGCTTGATAAGAACAATTAACAACACTTGCATGCATTTTGACGTTTGCAAATATTGCCGAGTTTAAAAAGCACATAGTTAGTATTTGCTTGACATAATCTGAATTTTTTCCCAGGATGACGTATACATTCCAAAAGAATATACTCCGCTAAAACTTGTAACTTTCCAAAGTATTCTTTGAGAGAATATTTTTCATAATTGTACATATTTTCCGCGAAATTGCATACGATTGCAAAAGTGGAACGAACATATACAAATTATTAAATAGTTGTACAAGTTCAAAAAATCAATTTGGCTGTGTTCAATTTCATTAAATTTATATATACATGTTCGAAACTATTCGAATAGTTCTATTTTCAAAAGTCTGTCAAAATCAGTAGCTATTCGCAAGTGTTTCGCGAAATTGTCTGATTAATTTATATTCATTTTACATACTTTTATATATTTTACAAAACACGCGTTGGTTTTAATTCTCACATATTCTAAATGCGATCGTGTATATATATATATATAGTATACTTTGATTCTTTCTTTTATAATATAATTATTAGGTTTTAAATTATTTCCTTTTTGTTAAATACAAAACTACTCTTAAATATAATATGTAATTAATGTGATTACGAAAACTAACACAAACTAATGTTTCTTTACTACACCAATCAGAAACGAGCTAACGAGAATCAAACATATTAAATTGCAAATAGCCATAAATGAAGAATTACAAAATATCAAAAGATGAAATAATTTAGTGAATGGACTGTTTAAAATGAAGAGGACACTTAAAAGCTGGATAGTGTAGTTCGGAGTAGAGATAAATTTAGCAAAAACGACGTAAAAATAAATATAAAGCTCATACAACTCGGAAAAAACAAAAACTCAAAAGAAATAAGAACAAAACACCTTTATGTGAAATAAGTAAGGGTGGCAAACAATCGTTAAATGTCTGTCAATAAATTTAATGTAACACAAAATAACTTATTTCGCAAAATGAATTTACGTATATTTCTGTACATTTTATTTGGTTCATCGTAATAATATATCTATTTATACGCATTCAAAATAATAAAGTCAAGTTTAATCGTTCATTTTAGAAGTTTAATTGTGATCTTCGATTTCTATTCTGTTAATACGGCCCTGTTATTGTTAAAAACGGACTTCTGACATTGATTAAATAGGCATCCCCTCTTACCCCAACTTCTAACAAAACTTAAACACAAAAGTTTTGCTTCGATCAGACCATATTGCGCCTGTCCTCAAATTGTGAGTTTTATATATTGCATATACGTTTTCATTTTATATATTAAAATAACTAATTAAATTTTAATGTAAGCCAAATCCATTATATAAATTATAATAAATTGCTTTTTGCATTATACAAATGTATAAATTAAGTATGTAAGTTAATGATATTCTCCCTTTTTTATGATAAATCATTAATATAATTTAGAAAATAAGCTGCATCAAAATAGATGTAATGTGTAAAATCTGTTCATAATTCATACAAGTTATCTGCGTAATAAATAAAATAACAGTTTTATGAAACAAAGTTTATTTGGGTAACCACGTATACCATTTTGACTGAATTTTGAAATCCGCAACGCTATAGTTAGTAATGCGTAAATTAAATTTAAAAAATATTAGATATTATAATGTTTATCTTCGTTAAAACTTATGTGTATGTTATTTTTAAAATCAACAGTTATAATTATTATTAACTAGATAACACGAAATGGGTTGCATAAATATACAATATTAAAAGTGAAAAACATGACCAAATAATCTAAAAGACGTGAATAATCATAATTAATATTGTAGATTTTTATTTTACATATTAAACATGCAATAAAAACAAATCATAAGTATTCCGTGATGTAGTTAAAATTGAAAATTTCTTAGTAAATCTAATGCGTCAAATTAATTAATGTAATTTGTGCAATTGTTCAAATTGCACCGATATATGAAAAAAGTATATAATCATATAAATATAAAATACTTTTTTCTTTCTCTTAATTTATATGCGCTGAAATAAAGTATATATTTATTTATTTACTTCTTTCGTATGTAAACAAGTAAAGTAACTTGTGTAAATTTTGACAAGAAGCCTAATATTAACCCTAGAATGACGACCGTTGATTGATAGTCAATTAGATACTGAAAACCAGTGTCAAATAAAATTGATTAAGGTTTAGTCATCAATTAAGGGACAGGAATCAACCAAAATTATAGGCAATGGTTGGTAGCCAGATGTCGAAAAATTGAGTTTCTCACGACAGGGTACCGGTGCCGTTTGATCTTATAATATTAGATTATTATATATATATTAAATAGAAATTAAGAAATATTTTAATATACGTTTATCATATATATAATTTCATTATGATAAACAGAATATTTGTATTTAAAATTAATGTATATTTATGTATCATTTTCTATCCAATATTTCTCATTGTTTGTATATGTAAATACACAAATATTTAAAAATGACTTAAAAATTATTGCAATTTGTTAATCAGTAAAAAAATGTTTGTATTTTATATTTTATAATAAATATATATGCATATAGAAAAACGGGATTAAAACAATACGATAATGTTCTACAGACCACAAAAGGATTTACCCATGAGATTGTAACATCTAGAAATATGTTTTAAAAAATTCGAACGTCAAAAATGTATAAGTAACAACTTTTTACCGACGATATCCATTCTGTCAGAAGCGCGCCATGTTACTTTACATATACTATACGTGATAGCGTGCTGGATTAATATCAATAGATACGTGCAATATTATTATCGCATTAGATTATGTTGACACGTGAAATCACAGTCTATGAATAAATGTTATTCGCGTTTATTACATGTAATAAATGGTTCATCAATTTTAATTATTATAATAACCTATCTGTTAAAAAATATATATGCATTTTTTAATTCCGAGTGCAACGAATACACTTGCATAATTACACACGCGTATAGATATTGCAAATTAAACATAGGATATATATAATGGAAATAGAAAAGGCAATTGAACCGTATGATTGATTGTCGAGTTTAAACTAATACTGCTTTCGCAACAGTTTAAAAGAGCGTTGATGTTCGCGTTGTACGACCATGGTTTTACAACAATACGCACGAACACGCTTTTTGGCAGTGGCTACTTTCAAATATGCGGTATTCTGCGCTCCATAGTAGGTTTTAAACAATGAAAGAGGCAACGAATTTTACGAGAGACAAGGTATTACAAGGGACTGCTTTCCTAACTGAATGTTGCTTCATAAAACGCCACTACAAGTCTCCGCTTTAATTTTGTGGAAATAAGTATTTTATGCTTTGAGGCAATGCTTGTAAATAATCGATGGAAAAAATGCTTATTTCTCTAAAATTGTATACAAATATGTATTTACACGAAACAACAAACATATTGATTAAGTGAAGTTGCAGTTATGTCGATTAACATAAAATTGCAAAAAGGAATAACGCTGGGTACGTATAACGCGTAACGCAATACTTGCGTATTAATGAAAAATTGGGTTATTTTGCATACTGAAAGAGTATTAAAAATTGCCGCTACGAGGAGCGAATATTTCAAACAAGTTTGTACAATCCCCTGCTCGTCGCTTGAGGTGAAACGTTTAACCTTGCGGAAAGTTTGATGTTTATCACTTTGTTAACAAAAGTAAGTCGCCGACAATTTGGAGAAAAAGTTGATAGAATAAATAACGAAGCGGAGCGAGCGGAAAATTGGCGAATTTCGTCGCAAGTAGTAGATCATTTGAGTAATCCGCGCATTAGCTTCATATCGCAATGTCAAGTTAAAAGCGAAGCGCTCGGCATAAGACAATGCCGGTTATAAGTTGTGCAAAGTTTTCGTTAATGTGGCTTTGTGAAGCTTTGCAAAAGTGGACCACAAAATCCGGCAAAAGTCACTTACCGCGCGCACTCACATATGCTGTCAGGGGCCTAAAGAAAAATAGCGTTGAAATGCAGCGTCAGGCGACACGATTTAGCAAAAGGGGTCAAGAAAAGACGACGGACGAGATAAAACGGACGAAAAAAGGGACGTCGCGCGATGGAACAGGCAAAAGTTAAGTCGGGGAAATACGATCAAGAGCCGGGCTCTGATTCAGCCGAAGGATTTTTTGACTTTGCGCTCGAAAGACTTTTAAATCCTGCGGCGGAAAATTCACTCGGCGCGCCGCTCGATGTTCCCAAACTTTTCAACGCTCGAATAACTATAAAGTCGATGCTTACCCGCGTCACACTTTGATAGATACTTATCGCCACGCGGCACGATAAATTCACATTACTTACAAAATATAATGTCGACAGTACTGAGTGGTTCGACCGATTTATCATTAACTACAATTTCTTTGCAGTTTCAACTTTTAATCGCTCGACCTTCGGATTATTTTTGCGTTCGGCAATTTCACAATTTACGTGCATTTCTAATAAAATAGATCGAGATTAATGTCGGCATTTTTTATATCTCCAATTGCTTTTACGATCATTTATTTTCAACTAAAAATAGTCATATATTTGATAAAAAGTTGGCACCGCCAGAAATTTCGATTATGTCGTTGTTACAAGTTCGTAACGAATTCAAATTGACTACGTTCTCGCTGCTTCATGTATCGAAACGCTCGTGCTTACTCCTTGGT